>JAULBY010022587.1:0-18134 GCA_032358315.1 Ophiocytium majus | reverse complement strand
CATGTAGCGCATCACAAGGGCATGGACAGCAGCATCCGTCTCCTCCCGGTCCAGCTGCCGCTGCCGCCGAACGCGCGTAGTACCTTTGCAGTATACTTCTGCAGCATGTCATACTTTTGAAGTAGTACAGTAGTATGAAATACGGCGTATTTATAAGCCCCAAAACGCGGTATACCACTGGTGGTGTCCCGTATTAACATACATTTTTAACGTTTACATTTGCATACGCGACACGGCGCATAACGCAGACTTGTACTACTGTAGTACACTGTGACCCCATCACTACACATGTGACGTGTGCACAGCGTCGCGGCGCCAGCGGCATGTAAAGAGCCTGTCTTTCCCAATCTTCACAGTAACTTCAACAGTAACTTCAACAGTATTGGTGTGTGCGGCAAAGTGTGAGCGGGTGAGCCCCACGGTGTGCGCGAGGGCAGAACATGCGTACGCTCCTGTGTGTGGTGTGCTTATGAGTGTGTCTGGATGCATGCTCGCCAAGCACACGTGTGACTGCCACTTGCTTCTGGAGGTGGTGTACATAAAACACTCAATACATTCCGTATTATAGCCGTTACGCACATGCCCCCGCGTCGCTGTGGCTTGCACTTCAAGTATGCAACCTCCACATCTGCCAGTGTGTTGCTCATGGTTTAAAATTGTAACTACAGATGCGCATACTGTGACATACAATATGCATATACTTCTTGAAGTAAATGTGTACTAAGTACTTTCAAAGTATATAGAGGTATGTACACATATTATATAATACATATAGATACCCTAAATATATGACACAATTCAAAAGTACTTAACCTCAACGTCTCCCCTATGCTGCTCGCGTGCAGGTGCGCGAGGCCTTCGTCGCGCGCAGCTGGACGATCCTGCCCAGCGACCTCCACATAGGGCCGTCGCTCATCCCAGAGGGGCGCACGGGCGTGGTGGGCGCGGCAGCCGCGGCCATGGACGCAGCCGCGGCGACAGCGACAGCAACAGCGCCTCGGCAACAAGGTTGCAGTGTCCTTTCATCAAACTCCGCCTAGGGTAGTGGGGGCGAGGTGCCTGACATGGGCGTAGTGGGCGCTGCAGCCGCGGCCATGGACGCAGCCGCAGCCGCAGCGACTCAGCAACAAGGTTGCAGTGTACTTTCATGACACTCCGCTTGGGGCGCGGAAAGCCCCGCGCGCATGGCGTGCGTGCGACTGGAAAACGCAACATCGAACAGTGTAGTAAGGTGGTGGGGGCGAGGTGCCTGGCACTGAGCAGCAGCCGCTGGTGCACACTACACAATCAGCACGGCAACAGAGCCCATGAACACCACACCAGGTGGATGCCTGGCACTGCCTGCGCCGCTGTGTCCGGGTGCAGGCAACGGCACCAGGAGCCATGTTTTTGTACTTGGATTTTACACCAGCATACGTGAATGACCGATGTTTTGTGGTTGCAAGTACTGTATGGGGCCAGCATCATGTGCGTATCCCTCTCTCTCGCGATGTGTGTGTGGCTGCAGAGGGAAACGCACATGAGCGGCTCTGGCTGGCTGCAGCACGGCTTCACAAACCACCACCGGAGCAGCAGCCACTGGCGTACACTACACAACCGGCACGGCAACGCAGCCAATTAACAACACGCCAGTGGTACATGCCTTGTCGCTGTGATTATCACACCTTGCTCACCTATGCACACGAGTCGCGCCGTAAAAATGACCATGAAAGATGCCGGCAGCACCCCCACGAACCCACCCACCACAAAACTGACAGACCCTCTAGACAACTATCAACAGCCAGGCACAAAACCGCGCCTCCCTTCCTGCGTCGCCGCCCCACGAGCCACTACACCCTTGCCATTTCCGCCACCGCGGGCGGGCTCAGCAGCGGCGCCACCAGCGGCGATTCCCCCCCCGCCACCGCTGCTGCAGGCGACGACGACAGCGCAGCACCAGCCATCCCATTTGTACCGCCTGCGACCGGCACCGCTGCCGCCGCCGCTTCCGCCCCTGCCGCTGCCTCCGTGGCGTGCTCTGGCGTCGGCGACTCGACGGCATGCACGATCAGCCGCGTCGTGCAGCAGGTGCGCGAGAGCTGGAAGCGCGCGCTCCTGCCGCCGCCGCCGCGACCGCCGCCGCCGCCGCTGCCGGCGGCGGCTGCGGCGCTCCGGGTGCTGAGCACGCGGTTCACGTGCGCAAGAGCGTTCCGCGCGGTGCGCTCCACTTCCAGTGACTGCCAGTGGTAGGTGCACAGAGGGGCACCAGTGGTGGGGCAGCGGCAGCGCGGCAGGGTGAGCGCCAGGGCGGTTTGTGGGGGCCGCAGGGAGTGGCCAGGCACGGGGGGCGGGCGGGTTTGTGCTTTGCGGTGCCGCAGAAGCGACTGTGCCGGCGCGATATTTGCATGATAATTATGGAGAGTTCTTCTGGAGGTACTACGACGCATGTGTGCATGCATAACACAATTTCGTACACGTGTATGGTGTGTGTGTGTGCACATAAGCAGCGTACATCATGACAACATGTACTTTGAAGTATTTGAACAAACCACACACGCCGTATGTCGCGCATGTGCGTGTAGAAATAAGCTGTACCGGCACCATGTACCACTGTAGCACCAAATACTCTTGAAGTACATCATACTTTGCAGTACGCCCTGACTGACTGATAGACATGTGGTCGGTGCGGCGGCTTCCCCAGTGCAGCCGTTGCTCGGTGTTAGCGGGGCCGACGCTGCCACCTGAACAACGGGGGGACCCACCTCTGAGCGATAGAGGCACAGGGAGACGCCGAGTGTGCACGGGCAGCACAGCCACGCGTTGGCTCTGCAGGGCATGCACAGGAAGCGGTCCTCCAGCGTGCTGGTAGGCACAATGGTAGCACAAGCAGCAGCAGCAGCAGCAAGAGAGTGCTCAGCAGCAGCAGCAGCAGCAGAATTGCTCAGCAGCAGCAGCAGCAAGAGTGCTCAGCAACAGTAGAAGCAGCAAGGTTGCTCAGCAGCAGCAGCAAAATTTTGCCAAGCAGCAGCAGCAGCAGCAGCAAGACTCAGCAGCAGCCTGCCTGGCATGTCTAGGGCGCGCCCTTGCCCTGGCTGAAGCCCATGGTGTGCACGGATGTGCTGAGCATGGTGACCACCGGGCAGAGGCTCTCACGAGTACAGTAGAATTATCAACTCCACGAACCACAGGCATACCAGCACTCACGGCCTGGCACAGTCAACAACAGGAAGTGCCGCAGGCAGGCAGGTTGAAGCGGCCGGCAGGCTGGAGCTGGTGGAGCTGTGAAGCCTATGATCGCTGTTTCACCAGGCACCTCAGCAGGGAATCTTTACACATGTAAACCACAGGGTGGGCAGCTCGTCCAGCGGCGGCAGCAGCTGGAGCGGCGGGCTGGCGGACCAAAGCTCACATGGGGCATGTGATGCCAATGTGCATGAGTGCAATGTGGGCAACATGCCTGTACTTTGGTCGACCTACTTGTGGCTCCATGCCATGCTGCCATTGGTCACTAAAAGCAGTCAAAGTTCCCTTTTGGGTGGCCACGGAACTGCTGGTAGGCTTGTATGGGCAGTGCAAGTAGTGGGGCTAGGTGATCTTGTGCAATGCACGTGGACGGCTGTCAGCAGGTTGTTTTAAAACCTCCTTTTTCACCAAGGTAAAAAACAAACCATTGGCCAGCCGTCAACATGGGAACATGTGGGTGCACCGGCGGCTGGCAACTGCAGCAGAGGCTGCCTTGCGGCCACCAGGCGCTTCAAAGATGGCTTGCCGCAAGTTTGACTTATGCATAGGCGGTCCGGTTCACTACCGGTGAGCTGCAGCTAGCAAGGTACAAAGTTTGGCAACAAAGAAGTCCTGTGGACGTTGCCTGCGGCTGTGCTGTGAATGTGTGCTGTTGCAGCAAAGCAGTGTTGACACACATATGCATGCACCTGCTGCTAGGTGCAACGACGACATAACCTGTAGAAGAGGTACTTATTAACGGCGAGCTGCTGCAAATGCAAGACTGGTAGTGCATTGAAGCAGCACCGCAAACAAGCACATCAACCTTCAGAGCAATGCGTCCGCTGGCGCTGCTGGTGTCAGCCTTTTGGCAGCGGGTGTCGGTGCTGACACAGTGGTCTTGCCAAGTGTAGTGCAGTCATTAGGAAGTGCCAGCTTTACATCACGTTCAGTTACAGCATAAATACTACCTCTGAAGTATTAGCTGCCGGTAGCACCACCACACACCATAATTCAAGGTGCGGCAGCGGGGGCGAAAACGGCAGTTGGTGTGTGCTGCAAACTACTGCAACTGCAGAAGCTTTGCCACCACACAAGCCCTCTCACCCGTTTATTCTGCGCATGGCAGCAGACCAGTCTTCCTGACTCACGTAAGCCTCCAACCCGCTAGGCATCACGTCATAGTAGCTGCAGCTCAACCCCGTGATCAGCTTGACGCCGGTGGGGACCAGAGTAAAGCTTCGAGCTATGCGCCATCCTGCTGGCAGACACAGCGCGGCTGCAGCTGCGGCCTCCCTCTCCTGCCTAGACTCGCAGCCCAGGGGAACCACGCAGCAGCCGCAGCACTGCAGTCTCAGCTGCATGGGTGCAGGTGTTAGGCAGCATGTAGGCGACAACGAACAGTAACATTTTTTGGGATATACACATATACGTAAAGGCTTTCATGTGCAAAATAAATGATCGATACACATCATCCGCAGCGTTTGCATAATTCCCTTCATCCTCTCTTGGAAGTCTGGTCCTGCTCAGCACAACACGCACGTGCGTGCTTGAAAGCTTTTGCAAGGCAAGGTGTTGGGTCACACACCCCCACGCCCAGCACACCCGCTGCCGCCGCACACCATGAAGGCCGTGCTGCTGACCGCCGCTGCCGCCCTCGGTAAGCCCGTCCTGCCACGCGCCCCAGCTCTTCGCCCTCCGCCAGCTGATGTCTGCGCTGTCTCTGGTCACCTTCAAAACATGCACAAAGAGCCGTTCTCGAAAGCTTGTCTCACGCTGCCCCGTTGCCGCCACCCGCCACTTCCGCAGTGAGCCAGCATGCTGAGGGTTTCGTGGCCCCCGCCGGCCGCGTGGCGGCCGCCGTCAAGCCCGCCACCAGCCGCGTGGTGCTGTCGATGAGCGACATTGAGAAGGCGCCCCGGGAGGGCGAGGTGAGCTTTGTTGTTCATGCTGCGGTTGCTGCAACCTGCGCCACATTGCACCACAGGAAAGGTGGCGGAAGCGGCAACCTCAGCAGCTTCGCCACGCTTGGCAAACGACGTGAATGAAATCTACTCCCATTGCTTCACCTAGCGCTGATGCTTGGGCACCCCGCGGGGTGGTGGCAGTTTTCTTGAGCCCTGCAGAGGGCGGCTTCAAACCAGGCGCGTCACAGCAACAGAACAGCGGGGCGCCCAGCCAGCGCCGCTGCGCCGCCAACGGCTGCAGATAGCAGGTTGCGCAGCATCGATTACCAGTCGAGGACCTCGTGAGCACGCTGTCTGGGTGCTGTTTGCTGCAGAATGCGGCCACCTTGAAGCTGGAGTGGTGATGAATGAGTCAGCCCTTTTTTTGCGTGACCCAAGCAGCCGCGGCCCCACCACCGCCGCGGGTTGCCGCATTTCTGAGATCACATGTGCTGACGAGCGACTGCTCCATCAGAGCACTGTGTGGTGGGTGCCTCGCAGGTGCTGTGTGGGTGGTGGCTGGTGAGCACCCCAAATGTGGTACCGCCACCTTGAAGTTGGAGAGGGCTTGGCAGCACAGTGTGCACCGCGGTGGTGCTGCACCGTGCATCTGATATGTTTGGTTGTTGTGCCACCTTGCGGTGCCAGTCCGTTTGTTTGCCCACCATTGCGTGACTGCAGTAAATTGCCGTTACGTCCACAGCACTGCCCATATTTTTTCGTTGCACTTGACACGCGGCCATGCCTTCATGACGGTACAAGTGTCCGAAACGCGCATCGATTGGCGCGTGGCAAGCTATGCGCCAGTGACATCCCTTGCCTTTTCGAAGCGTTTTCGACATATATGGTGCACCTGTTGCGGTTGTATGCCCGCGCCATGTGAAAAGTGCGTGAATGCTTATGCCACCACAGTCGTGCCATGCACCCAGTAATGCAGCAGCCATTGCTGTCACTGGTGCACCCCTGGGTCATGTACTGCCCTTGAACGTCTGGGCGGACAGCACCTGTGCGGAGAGTCGTGGTTGTGCACGCCAGCCGTGGCGCTGTCATATCTGGTTGCGCATGCGTCTGCTGAGCACAGCATGAAACTGCCATATCGCAAACAACGCGGCTTACTGCCCCATGCGCGCACAATCGACCGGCCTATCTCTACCATTTTTCTTCCTGATTTTTTTTTATTAACAGTTGGCCTTGTGCGCATGCGTTCCGCTGAGCACAGGTGTACGTTTTAGGGTTGGAAGCAACAGCTACTGCCCCATACTTGCCACAACGGCTAAGGCTATCTCCACCACTTTTCTTCCTGAAATAACAATCAACACCTTGGTGTATTTTGTCTTTTATTTGTCCATTTATTAACAGTAAATTTACATGTATACATTCGCCTTGTGCGCATGCCTTCTGCTGAGCACAGGTGTATATTGTGAGCGAGATTGCGGAGGAGAACCAGCTCAACAAGTTCCAGGAGGAGTTCCTCGACAGGGGCGTGGCCAGCTACGAGGACACCAAGAGCGAGTCCGACAGCAAGTGAGCGCTTACTTTTTCTGTTTTTTGCACATGTACTCAACCGTTTTTGAAGTTCTTCCCGGCTGATATTTTCAATTGCTGCCTGCATAAATAAGCGAGCCCTGCGGCTGTTTGTGCCCCCCTGACTTGAATTTCATTAAATTACGTCGCGTTGCTGTAGCATACTGTACTTCATACTCGAGAAGTATTTGTTTATAAGTGACATATTACTATCAATTTAACTATTTTGGTATCTGAATACTGAAGTATGCGTACTCATAGCACTAGCAGCGGCGGCTCAGGCTCAGCGCTTCTTGCTGTTGGTTGTACAGAGGTGTGAGTTTGTGTAACGTAGCTGCCGGGCATGTGCCATTGCTTCGTGCAGGGGGGACCCCCACAAGTGCAAATAGATAAGGCTACCTACTAGTACTATATTCATCATCATACTGTACATGTCACTGAAGCTGCAGCGGCAGCAACGGTGGTGCTCTTTAGCAGTGCGGTCATGCAAATTTTGGTGTGCAGCACACCTGGGCACCCTCAGAATTCCGGGACCAGCGGCAATGCGACGCGTGCGCCACCAGCACACAGGTGCCTGTATGGTGGCTTGCCCACCATGTATGTTCTGCAGAACACCTGGTGTGTACTGCTGTGTAGCCTTGGAGTACCCCAGCACCTGGGGTTTGCACACCCTGTTGTAGCCCTTTGGGTGCAAACTGCCTCCATGGGCAAGTTAACACTGCGGTGGGGCCACGCGCTCGCTGGCTGTGCGCAGGCGCGCTTGCTCGTAGCTGTACCTGTTCGATGGCATGCTTGCGAGCACCAGGTTGGCACCACGAGTTTGGCGCTAACCCGGCGCTCCCAAGCTTGCCATCGCGCCTGCACAGCTACGAGCAGGCATGCATGGCCAGTCAGCTTGCGGCCTTGCTGCGGAGTCTAAACCCGCGCGTGGACACGCTGCACCCAATCATATACTTCGAAGTACTACTGTAGTATGTATACTATACTTCAACGAAGTATATACTCTGAAGTATCTACAGCATGTTGTACAAGTCCCAGATGCGTGGCTCTGGTGTTGGCGGCGGGCTGGGCGCGCTGGCGCCATGTGGGCACTGGTAGCACCGTGTATGCCGCTGCGGTATGAGTAGTACTTGTTTTGACGTGCTTCAGCCGCATGTCACGTGTCCCGAAACATATATATAATCTACATATATACAATAATAGGCATAAAAGTACAACACACCTCAGGTACACATGACCTCAGAAGTAACTGGTATGTGCCACTGCACTGCGCTGTGCTGTGTGCAGCCAAGGCTGGCTCCTGGTGTGGGCGCCACGCACGCTATTGTGCTGAGCACTGGCATGGAACGCACACTCGTGTGCTGAGCACTGGCGCGGCACGCGCGCACAGCAGTGCGCCGCCGGCAGACCCAACTGTTTGTGCTGGCCACGGTGTTTGCGGACATGCCCTTCTCTTTTGTGTCCCCCTGCAAGCGTGCGTGTGTGTGGCACATCATGAATGTTCACTGCGTGTGTGCGCGTGTGCGTGTGTGTGCGTTTCTGACATGTTTTTTCTTCTTCGGCTCTTTTGAAATTGCTGCCGCGCCCGCCGCGCAGCCTTGGCCCCCAGTCCTACCAGGGCCTGATCGACGGCGACACCTTTGACGGTGGCGACGGCCAGGTGAGCCATCGGCCAGCGGCTGCTGAGCAAAGCTTGTTGGAAGAAAAAAAACAAAAAAGTTTGCTTCAGAAGTCATGCTTCACGCCATTCGGGGCGGCGGTCATAAGCTCCTGACATTGTTGTTGTACACTTAGAGAAGTACCGGTATGTGCTTTGAAGTACTTCGGCCAGGTGAGGCGTCGCCTGACGGCTGCTGAGCAAACGGCCGGACGCGGCTTGCACAAAACAGTATGCTTTACTCCATTCTGAGCGCAGTCACAAGCGCCGGACGTGTTGTGCTTGAAGCGCGCGCTTACAGAGGTGTATATGCCCGCCGCTGCAGACTATTGGTGGGTGCCATGGCGCATGCGCGCAGCAATCGGCAATCCAGCATCCATATATATTACATTAAAATTTTATTGTGAAAATGAATTGTGTGTTGAACGCTTGCCATGCTCAGCAGCAGCAACTGTGCTCAGCAAGCAACCTTCAGCAACTTGTGTTTTCCTTCCATGTGTTTCTCATTGCGCCGCTTGATCTACAAGGTCATGGTGGTGTGAGCTGCTGGTGTGTCTGTTCTGTCCACAGCTGCTGGTGCCGCCGCTGCGGCCAGAGCTTGTCAACTGCGCATCAGTGGGCCGCGGCCGCGGTGTAGCCACTTTCACGCATTCACATGGCCACTCCTTGCACAATGATGTGCTGCACGCCTGCCCAACCATTGGCTGCAGCCATCGGCAAGTGAGATGCGCAGGCTTGGGCTCCATGCCGCTGCAAAAACCAGCCCCTACTGTAGAGCCAGGTGCCTAGAGGCGCCCCGATACTTTCTTGCGCATGCACCGCTTTTTCTGTGGCACCACTCCCCTGCAATGTTTCATGAACCCACACACAAAAATTGCCTCGTTTTTGACATTGTTTACCAGGTCGGCGTGGTGGGCGACGGCGACAACAACATGGAGAAGTTTGACACCCGGTCCGTTATCCAGGTGAGAGGAGACGCCGATCGCCCTGACTGCTTGCTCAGCAGCTGCAGAGGTGCTCAGCGGCTGCAGAGGTGCTCAGCGGCTGCAGAGGTGCTCAGCGGCTGCAGAGGTGCTCAGCAGCTGCAGAGGTGCTCAGCAGCTGCAAAGGTGCTCAGCGGCTGCGGAGGTGCGCAGCAGTTGCGGAGGTGCGCAGCGGCTGCAGAGGTGCTCAGCGGCTGCAGAGGTGCTCAGCGGTTGCAGAGGTGCTCAGCCGCTGCAGAGGTGCTCAGCAGCTGCAGAGGTGCTCAGCGGACCCATGCAGCAGTGCTGCTCAGCAGAACTGCAGGCGTAGGGGTGCTCAGCGGCACCAGTGCTGCTCAGCAGAACTGCGGGCGTAGAGGTGCTCAGCAGACCTCAGGCAGCAGTGCTAGCCAGCAGCGGCGACCGCCCAGCCACAGCACCAGCACCAGCGGGGCGGCGGCACGACAAGCTGTTGATGCAGCCAGCGACATATGCCATGCATGTGTGGCCTCCTAAAAAGTTTACATGTGAGTACGGTGCGACACATGACTACTGACAGGTGCTTGCTCTTTATGTAGACTGATGGGTCACGGCGTGTAACGTATTTCATGCATTATACAAATAAGGCGTATTTTTACGCCCAAAAACGCGATATACGGTGTACTTGCCGTATGAATACGTTCACCTGCATACGTTATACGGCGTATTTACATGCGTTATACGGCGTATAATGCGAAAATCATACGCTGTGACCCATCACTATCCATGTACCAGCGTGCCGCTCGGCACCGCACCTGAGATGCTGGTGGAGACTGCTGGAGCGGCAGCTGCGCGCATGCCCATTTCTCCTCCCATGCTGTGCGTGTTGTGCAGGGTGCCACGATGGTGAAGGAGTCCAAGGCCCGCCAGGTACGTGGACATGTACTACAACGACCTCTTCTTGGTCCTTACACGTGTACATACTTTGTCGTGCATTGGATTCGTGTCATGGCCGCCATTGAGCGGGCTGGCATGCATGTGTCATGGGCTCTTGCACGCCCCCAAGTGCAAATAAATAAAGCTACAGTGATACTGCACCTGCATCAAACTGTGTTGCTCTGGGCACGGAAACCTGCATGCACACGGCGTGCGTGTGACCCGAAAAGGCATAACCAACCATGCCGTCACTACAGTAGCACATGCTTACTACATAGTACTATTAGTACTTTCAAGTACTAAGTACTTCTGTGTGTGATGTGTGGATGTACACAGCCGCCAGCAGCGCATGCGGGCGTTGTAGCAAACGTTGCACGCGTGCTGCCCCTTGCAATGAGTTGCACACTAGTTCAAAGTGAACACCGTGCGCACACTAGTAGAGTAGTTTGAACATTCAACATACTTCAAGTACAGTATACACACACATGTATGCATATACGCATACCTGTTCATGCACTTATATCATCATGGCAGTGCACGTATCTGCCAGCGCCCCATGCTGCAGCATGCCGTGCCCTGCTGCCAACTGGTCAAATCAATGGAATGTTTCTGGTGGCCTGGTCTCACGCATGCACGACCATGTTAAATTGGTGCATCGTTCCAAAATCCTCTGTGCACAATTCTGGATCATAAATTGTTCTGAAAGCAGTTCTTTTTTTGGGCACCTGCGCGCAGATGAACGCGTGGGGCTCCAGCACCGGCTACGCTGAGGAGCTGAAGAACCAGGGCATGAGCAAGATCAAGGACGGCGAGGACATGGTGCGTGTGGCAGTTGCAAAACTTCAACTATGCTGCGGCAACTTCAACTTGTATTGTTGAACCTGAGCGCAGTTTTTTGAAGTGCCACCACACACCCTGCGCGTCACAGTTTCAAGCTTCAACTGCAGTTGCAAAGCCTTGCAGTTTCCGAACCTGGTTTGCTGCACTGTACCCGCACTGTGACTAGTTCGCACCACCACCACCGCAGAAGCTGTCGCCATTTTGTCTTCTGCAAGCCAGCCGCCTTGCGCACGCACTGCTGCGCACGCTTCCGCTGCCGCAGCCAGGCGCTGGCTGACGACGCTGGCTGTGGGGCCTCCTGCTGTGGCGCGCGCGTGTGGGTGTGCTCCTGCGGCTGCAAGTGCGCCGGCAGCAGCTGTTCCCAGTTCGCACCACCACCACTGTAGAGGCTGTCGCCATGCTTCTATATAGAAGCACAGTAAAGTTCGCTAAAGTGGGCCATGCCCTAAAGTGGGCCACCAAAACTGGAACGAGTACCACTCGTGCACGGCGCGAGTTTTGGCGGCACACGCGTGCTGTATGGCAGCACACACACATAAGCTACCTGCCAGCAACAGGGACCGCACTGTACTTGCAGAGGTATTTTGCAAGCTGGCTGCGTATCCACGCCCACACTGCTGCACATGCCCCCGCAGCCATTGGTTGGCAGTGTGCTGATTGTGGGAGCCTGCCGGTGTCATGCTGTGCCGTGCGCGTGTGTGCCTCCCGCAGCTCCAAGTTCGCAGGCAGCAGCTGGAGAACTGGCGCAACCAGCAGGAGCTGCAGCGCATGCAGAGGGCCAAGATCCAGCAGCTGGACAATATCACGGGCCAGGAGTCCAACTCCACGGGCTGGAAGGTGCGGCCCCTCAGTGCCTTGTGGCTTGGTGTGTGTACAGTGCAAATGATTTTGTAGACACAATGTTGGCGTGTGCATGACGTCTGGTGTGGTCTGTAGCCATGCTCCGTGCATGGATAGTGTGTCAACAGTTGCAGCCCCATGCGCTGGCACGGCGCTATCAGTGCGCTGGACTCAATCACGGGCCAGGAGTCCAACGCCACAGGCTGGAAGGTGCGGCCCCTCAGTGCTTTGTCGCTAGGGTGCAAGTGATTGTTGTAGACATGCTGGCGTGTGCACGGCGTCCGGTATGGTCGGCATCTACGCTCCGCGCATGGATGGAGGCTCGTGTGTCGACAGTTGCAGCCCCATGCAGAAGTTCGGAATTGTGCGCTGGCACGACGTCAGCGTTACATGAGGACAGTGTGATAAGCACCAGCGTACCACACTTGTGCAGCTGCAGTGTGAAAAGGTTATCAAATTTACAACAGCACAAACATGTAATTAATGGTATCATATATCACCATCTAAGTACAGGAGTATACGCGGCTGAAGCTGGTATGGACGCTGGCCAATTCTTGCCATTACATGATACTCTTTTAGCAACTGACAAACACATTTGAACACATGGATGACACAAGTGTAATTTACAGCATCTTTTTGTGTGTATGTATACATAACACGTTGCGCCCCGTATCCTGGTCACATGTGGGTGCTGGGGTGCACAAGCAGCAGCGCTGCTACTGCCCACGTTGACAGCCAAAGTTTGGAGCAGCCTTGGAGTCTCAGGGTCGGCATCCGCAGTTGTGTGTCTACATGTCTACATGCATACATGTCAATTCTACATCCCACACGCATGGTTATGTGTACCTGCACTTACTGCCCTTCCAGAGCACACTTGCGGCAGCAGTACCACAACCATAGCGCCCGTGTGCGCTGTAGACACGGCGCCAAGTGGCACAGCCCAACTGCAGCGGCAGCCTCATGATACCCGAAATTAAAGAACTTGGGAGTTTTCTGCAACAGTAATAAGAACACCCAACAGTTAAAGCAAACATAAAATTTGAGACTTTACCACTTTGAATCTTATTATTTATGAATTCTTCGCTTTTTTCTAAAGTCGATAAAATTCTTCCTGTATAATTTTTTGGCCGTTGCGTTCGCTTCAGGAGTATTTTTAGGCTTATGATGCGCGGTGGAGGTGCTGCTACCACCTGCCAGCAGGCGCACCTTGTCTTGCGACTGCTGCGTGCACATCAGCAGGCAGGTATGCCTCTGCTGGTAGGCGTGGGCTTGCCACCGTCTGTTGGTAGTGTCGCTCGGCTGGGGGCTGTGACCATGCTGGCGCCGTTTTTGCCACCCAGAAAAACGTGCGTCATCCCCTCCCCCAGCTCATGACCACGTTATGCCAGATTGTACATGCAAGCACGTACCACTCCCCCACCACAGTATCTTGCGCAGAGCATGCAGCCACTAACAAGGCAGCGCACCCCCCACGCGTGCAGCATGTGGCTGCTAACATAGAAACCCCCCTGTATCCCTCCCCATGTGCGCAGCTAACATAGCATACCCCCTCTAGCAACACCGCCATGTGCACAGCTAACATAGCAAAACCCCTGTATAAACGCCCCCACGTGTGCAGCGCGGCGCGCGCTCGTAACATGGACAACCTGGCCGGCGGCGCGCCGCAGGGCATTCCCCTCTATCAGCCCCCCCCATGTGCGCAGCTAACATAGCGAAACCCCTGGATAAACGCCGCTATGTGTGCAGCGCGGCGCGCGCTCGTACATGGACAACCTGGCAGGCGGCGCGCCGCAAGAGGAGAGCGCCTGGAACGAGTTCAAGCCGGCCACGCAGGCGGACGCCAAGTCCGATGGCAGCGCGTGGGACCACGTGAAGCTCAGCGGCAAGGAGAAGCTCACGGACACGGTCATGTGCGTGTCCTCCAGCGGCCGCCCCGGCTTCCAGACCATCCAGGTGGGTAGTAGGAATCATGGGCAATTTGTAAAAAAAACTTGTGTTTGTACGCTTGTGTATACATCTGCAGTATAGTTTAAGTACAACGTACATGTAATATACTACACATGTACATGAAAGTACAATGTACGCGTAATACTTCAAAGTATTACTGCGGTATACAGTACTTCCGTTCCAGCTTTGATAATATTTTGTGTATGAAAAATTTCGGTTTCAGGAATAAATTCTTGAGCCGGCTTTTAACCGAATAGTTCTGGGTTCGAGTCCCAGGTGACCCAATTTTATTTTTTCAAAAGGAACGCCCCCCCCCCCATTGTTTGGGTTTTAAGTTGACACTTGCAGCTAGAGCAACTGACCCAGGCAGCTACGTGTAGACGAGATGCTGTATCAACAGCCCTTGCTCTTGCTATACGCTTCAGTATATGTACGTGTGCTGATCGCGGTTGAATTGAGGCATCCCTTGAAACCTGTTCCTTCCTGTTGAGCGGCACGCCCCAACCCAAGTTCTTCAAAAGCGCCGTGAAACGTTATTGCATCAACAGCTAAAAAAAGGCCTGCGGCACGTGCACCTGGGCACGGTGGGGGCGCGCCACGTCCCTGTTGCGTACCCCCATGGCGCTGCTTCTGCAAGCTGCCAGGCAGGCACTTGCTTGCGGAAGCCACCTTGTTAACACGTGTGCGCTGCGTGTGTGCCCTCGTGGCTGCTGAGCAGGTCAAGAACTCCGTCATGACCTTTGAGCCGTTCCACTGCGAGTTTGTGGGCGACGACCTCGACGGCTTTGGCGTGGACCCCAAGGTGCGCCAGCTAACTTCACGTGCTTGAAGTAGCTTGCTTCAAGTTCTTGAAGTTGACTTATGTGCTGAGCGCGTAGGGGGTGTGGCCCCAGCAAGGCGCGAAAAATTACACTTCAGAAGTAACTGCCATAGAGAGTGACACACTCACCATGTTGGCAATGAGGGTGGAGCCGCAGTCGTGCCTCATGATGTATGAAGCCCGAAGCGGTGAGCTACCGCTTCGGGTGTGCCATCTGATCAGCCTGATAGCGCAATGCCACATGCAACCGCCATGAAAAAAAGAAAAAAAACACCGCACAGACCACTCCGCTATGATGACCGGCTGCGCTGCAGCAGCAGCAGTGCTTGGCACCATCGCCACCAGAAGCAGCAGTGCTCAGCAGTCGCAGCAGCAGCCGCCTCTGCAGCAGCGGCACCACCGGCAGCAGCCGTGTTCAGTGCTCAGCGCACAACTGGCATGCATGCTGGCGCTGACCGGGGGCTTGCCCACGGTGGTGCCACTCCCGTCAGCATTGCAGCCAGCCAAGCGCACGCCAGCCCCGCGGCGCACACACATACACACACACACACGCACGACTGCGCTACATGCGAGCATCTCCCCCTATGGAACGCGTCCTCAATACCATTTCGCAACTGTTCCCGCCGCTGCTGCCACCGCCGCCGCCGTCACCGCCGCTGCCACCGCCGCTCCCGCCGCCACCGCCACCGCTGCCGCCACTTTTGCCGCCGCCACCGCCGCCGCTGCCGCCGCCGCCGCCTCTGCCGCATGAGCAGTCGGGCACCCTCAACAGGCGCAGCGGCGAGCCCATCCCCGTGCAGGTGTCGTTCAAGGCCAACGGCCCTGGCGACGCACGCTCCGCGCTTCTGGTCATCGAAACCGAGGAAGACAAGTGGGTCTACCAGATTGACGGCCGCAGCGACTGAGCGCGCCCCTTTGCCGCTGCTGCTGAGCACGCTGCTTCTGTGGGAGGCGGCTGCTGCTGAGCACCACGCCTGGCTGCTGCTGCTGCTGCTGGCAGCGTTGGGGAATGCTACTGCCGCGCGGGCGCAGTAAGCTGGTCTGTGCTGAGCTGCTGAGCACACGGCGGCAGCTGCTGCTGAGCGGTGCGTCGCTGGGCGAGCGCCACTGGCGCTTGCGGGAGCGGCCACGTGCTAACCATGCGCTGAGCAGCCGGTGGTGGCGGTGCGGTGCGACGGTGATAAAAAGCGGCATGGGGGGGTGGGCCCGCGCCGCAGTGCGCACTGGCCGCTGTGCTGCGGCAGTCGTGTGCGGATGCACGTGGCGCACACAGGTCTGCTGCCGCGTCGGCAGACGCTGTGCTACAGCAGCAGTGCGGCTCACACTTCAAGTTGCAGTTGTGGCTCAAACTTCAAGTTGCAGTTGCGCCTGCGCTGGGGGGGCGGAGCGCCCCCCCCCCCACGCGCCCCCCCATTCCACTCACTTTGCGAGTAGGCTAGTTTCTACTGCAGCCGGCGCCCCGTCATGTGTCTGTAGTAGGTGTTGTTCTGAAATTTACAGCTCTTCCCATAGATTGCCCCACATTTTCTGTCTGCCATGCGGTCAAAATACCACGCCGCTGCTGCTTGTTGCTGCTGCTCATGCTGAGACGCGTAGCATGTGTTGAGCACACGCTGTTGCCACACGTCGCGTGGCTGAAGGTGTCCGGAGGCGCGGCAGCAAGGCAGACATGACTGCTGTTCGTGCACTCTCTGCAGGCGCTGCTACCTGCTCCCTTGCTCAGGCCCGCACAGTGCGCCACGCCACCCCGTTGAGGCGTGGTGGGCGGGCAAGCGATTGTGTGACCAGTGCTCGCTGAGCACTGCTAACTTGTGGACTCTTGCTTTTATGGTTCACACAGGGTGGAACGCATGAATGGGGTGCTGAGCCCTGTCGGTTTGGCCAGGAATTCATGGGCATGTGCACAGCCTTGGATGCACGGTGCCCAGCGTAGCGCATGTGTGAACACTGACCAACCACACAAGCCAGCCACAGACGTTGCCGCAGCAACTATAGGAGAGAGCAGACACAACAACTTTGCGCATGTGTGAACACTATGCAAGCGCCCAGAACCAGGTTCTACAGGTCTGTTGTTCACACACCCACTTGTAAGAAAACGATGCATGCTCTGGCGAGCACGTCATGCATGCGGAGCAGTTTCTTGTGTGCCACAAAAGTGCGCGCGCAGCAAGCACCACACAGCTTCTCCCCATCTGTGGTGCACGTGTGCGGCTGCGGTGGCGCAGCAGCAGAGCTACCCACTTCAGTTGCGGTCACGCCACACATCACTGTACACATTCAGAAGCACACTAGTCATACAATCGGTATTTTCACTAGTGTTTGTATTTATTTGCACTTGTGGGCGTGCAAGAGCCTATGTCATGTATGCCAGCACGCCCACTGGTGGCCATGGCGAATGCACGGCAGTGTATGGATACGTCCTATCTTACCATACTAGCATGTGCCACACACCATCCTAAAGGGGTTTGCGGCAAGCCTAGCTAGCACGGCTCCATCCTGCATGTGCCTGGGGCCAGCTACTGCTAGGAACAAGTAAATGGTCTGCAAACGGCAGTCCATGCCGGTGACAAACAAGGCAGTGTTGCAAGTTGTTCCTGGCTCTGATAAAATTGTGCGGCTCATGCCTTGTGCCCAGCAGCAGCGCTGGTGTTTCGAGAGCACACACGCACTCCACGCGTGACTCCAGGTAGAGGAGCAACTCAGCTTCACAGCGCCATGCAGCACAGCAAGTAGCGAAGCACCAGTTGCCAGGGGGTTTGCCATGGAGATTTGACTGGCATTGTTTGTCCTGCGTGTGTATAGAGTGCGGGTGTCACACCTAAGTCCATGTGGAACAACACGAAACTCTCGTGGTACTACTACTACAGTAGCAAGCGATACCGTTCTAAGGCTGCAATGCAATCGCTGCCACCGCAGCAGGCGGCAGGTGCATGTGGCGCACCTGCCACCGCAGCTCGATGCGGTGCACAAGCACCTACTAGTAGCGGTCCCGGCAGCCGCCGCCCGCCCCTACAAAAGCAGGTGTGGCGGCCCAATGGTTGGCATCAGTCAATACCATCGCAGAACCCCCCACAGCAGCTGCCCCATGCCGTCCGTACCCGGCACCTGAGCGCACCGCTTCCGACAAGCCACACACTCTCACGTAGCTTGGCCACATACTAGGCACATACTGCCGAAGTGACACTGCAGTATAAGGCTTCTGGCCGGACTCTAACAAGCTTTTGACAATCTGAGGCAAAAGCACCGCCTCACACGTCTGCGCCCGCGCGCGTGGACCCGCGCACCAGCGGCGCCCGCGCCATACCTTCAAAAACCATCACAACTTGATGCAACAGCGCTGCATCACGCGTCTGCATCTGGTGGCAGCAGCGGTGCGCGAGTCGCCAAGTACACCGCGGGCCCCAGGACCGGCACCGCGCAAAACGCCGCCAACCGCGCCCTCTCCCGCACGCTCGCACCGCCGCCGCCGCCGCCGCCACCGC
>JAULBY010022576.1:0-18138 GCA_032358315.1 Ophiocytium majus | reverse complement strand
GGGGGGGGGGGGTGTTGGCTCACCAGCTGTTCGCTGCGTACAGCTTCTCAGCAGCAGCACCCGTGAACATGGCTTTCTCTCCCCTCTTTAGATAAATCAGCGCTTACAGGTGCACACAGGGCAGCGTTCAGAGAGGTTGCGCATTGTGGGGGGGAGGGGGCAAGCACACAAACCACATCACTGTCCACGCCCACAAGGCTTGTCCGTGGACCAAATTAGCGCTGCTACGTGTCCCATCAACGACAGCGGCAGTGGAATTGAAGTTAAAGTTGCAGCTGCACCAGACAGCGCACCTGTACGGCGGCCGCCATCTTTGCGGTGGTGTTCAAGTCGCGTCAGTGCGACGAGTCGAGCTAATGCCCGACCCACCAGAGGCAAAAAAAAATATGGGGAATTGAGCTTGAAGTTGCAGATAGCTCACCTGCGCGAGGGCCGCCGTCTTTGCGGTGGCGTTCAAGTCGCTGCAGTAGCCCGGGCACGTGCGCAGCTGCTCGCCATCCCACCAGAGGCCAAAACAAATTGCATGTGACAAAGTTGAAGTTGAGTAGTTTGAAGTTGAAGTTGCAGCTCACCTGCGCAACGGCCGCCGTCTTGGCGGTGGTGTTCCAGTCGCGGCAGTATCCCAGGCACGTGCGCAGCTGCTCGCCGTCCCAGCCCTTCACGAGCGTGTCCATGCACTCCTGCCCAGGGTCTGAGAGCTCCTCCAGCGCTTCCGCCTCTGCCTCCTCCTGCGCCACAACAACAACATCCCAAAGGGTTTCATGTGGGTCCCATTATCACGTATCGTATAGTTGTCCTATGCCCCTTATGCACTGTGCCGCGTATGCGTAGGACAGCTCCGTCGGTGCTTCCGCCTCCGCCTCCTCCTGCGCCACAGTCACAAGTATAGTATAGAGGGTTTCATGTGGGTCCCATTCTAATGTACTGTATGATTGCCCTATGCCTCTTATGTATTGTGCCGCGTATGCTTAGGACAGCTCCGCCGGCGCTTCCGCATCCGCTTCCTCCTGCGAAGTAACAACAGATGTTTGGAGGGTTTTCATGTGGGTCCCAGTGCACACTTCAAGCCTGTCCACATGACGTGCGCGTGCCTGGAAAGACCAAAAGTACGCGGTCCTGTTGCTAGCAACCAAATATGGCAATGCTCAGCACTGCGCGCTCTAATGTAGGCCTAGCATTTTGCTAAACCGCTACTCTACTAGTAGTGCACTGTACCTGCGTTGCTGCCTCATGGGCGGCTTCTCTCGGCATGCGCAGTAGTGTCACACGCCACATAATCCCGTTGTACCCGTTGCTCTACACCGCAAAATGTTACCCACTGCTTAAAAGTACTACATCGAAGTGCTGGATTCAGTGCAGGTGTTGCTTCACCACAAGTCCAGCCGGGGAGGGAGGGGGGGAAGGAGGTATTGTTATACATACTACTAGTAGCTTTTGAACACGTTCGTACCTCTGTTGCTGCCTCGTGTGCTCAGCACCCCACAGCATGGCGACTTAGCGTGGTGCCCACAGGGGTTTCACATGCGACACGCGCTTAACTTGTGTGACATTTATAAGTGTTGCGCATTCATTGGGCCTCACAGAGGTGTTCGCCCACAGTGGCTACGTTTCAACAACTTTCGTACCTCTGTTTGTATGTGACATGTAAGTCTTATACTTTCTCGAAGTACAATGTCTGGGCCTTACAGAAGCGTTCGCCCAAAGTGAATACTTGTGGACATAATTTTTTGTACATTTACCTCTGTTGCTGCCTCGTGGGCGGCCTTCTCGGCGTCTGCCAGCATGTCTTTGATGACGGCCCACAGGCGGTGGGGACGCCGCAGCTCAAAGGCCAGGGCTGCGGCCCGCTTGAAGTTGCGCTCCCTGCTCAGCGTTTGCAGGTTGTTGAAGTTGAAGTTGAGCAGCAAGCAGCATTGGCGGCGGCAGCAGTAGCAGCGGCAGCAGCAGCAGCAGCAGCAGCAATAGCGGTGGCGGCAGCAGCAGCAGCCGCAGCAGCGGTGGCGGCAGCAGCAGAAGCAGCAGCAGCAGCAGCAGCAGCGACGGCAGCAAGAATGACTGTGCTCAGCAGCAGCAGTGAGCATGTCCAATGCGTGCTTGGCGCCCAGGGTTGAGGCTTGCGGCAGGCAACAGCAGCAGCACCGCCACCACAGCACCAGCAGCAGCAGCAATACCAGCAGCACCGGCAGCGCCACCCACAGCACAACTTTATAGCTACCATACTGTGTTGGGGGGGAAATGAGGGTTTTGGTTCTGTTTGGATGCGCAACGCAGGCTCCCCATGGGGGTCCCTTTAGAGTGGCTAAGGCTCCACCGGTGCCACCACCAAGGAGTTTGCTTTTGGGTAAAAGGTAGGGTTGTGCTTGTGTTAGGGTGGACAACCCACTACCGCAACCAAACAGTTAGCAAATGTATTGAGGGGAAAATGGGGTTTTGCTTGTCTGTTGGGTGGGCAACACAGGCTAGCACAGGGGCCCTGTCAGAGCCTGCCCTTACCTGAGGCTGTTTGCGAGGCTCTGCTCCTTCAGTAGGTCCTCCTGCTCAGCAAGAGAGGCACGAGCAGCAGCAGCAGCAGCAGCACAAGCAGAGGCGTATTCGCGTTCACAAGGCGCTTTCGTTGATGCGCACTTGTGTGTGTGCAGGAACCCAGTGGCATGCATGCAGGTGACATGGCAGTGCTCAGTGACATGGTCACCCTGTAGACCTGGATTGCTTAGTTTTTCCATCGTTTATGAAACCCTGTAGACCTGGATTGCTTAGTTTTTCCATCGTTTATGAAAAGGCATAGCTGGGCACTGTCGACACCAGGAAGTGTGCAGGGAGCAGCAACACCTGCGCGGCCGCCAGCTAGGACTCTTATTCGGTACTCTTGTAGCTATGAAGCACCTGTAGTACCGGTAGTTTTTCATTTTATAAAAAAAAATTCAAGTGGTGGAACCTTTCTTTTGGACTCGTTTTTGGCTCACCTCCGCCTTCCGGATGGCAGCCTGCTGCTCCTCCGTGGTCACGTCGCGCCACACATTCAGAACGCTGCAGTGGCGGGGGGGTCAGCGGCACGCGGCAGCGGGCGCGCGGCAACGGCAGCGGTGTCAGTGCCCCAGCGCATTTAGTCGCATTAGTTGAAGTTTAGTTGACGAAGCGGTAGCAGCGGCGGCAACAGGCTGCTGTGGCAGTGGCGGTGGCAGCAGTAGCGGCAGCAGCAGCAGCTACTGCGGCGGTGGCGGCCAACGCAGCAGCGGTGGCGGCGGCACCAGCAGCAGTTGCGGTGGCGGCTGCAGCGGCAGCAGCGGCGCCAGCGTCAGCAGCGGCTGCGGCGGCGCCAGCAGCAGCACCAGTAGCAGCAGCTGTGGCTGCGGCGGCGGCCACTCCACCAGCAGCAGCAGCGGCAGCACAAGCAAGCAGCAGTAGCAACAGCAGCGGCGCAGCCTGAGCTAGCAAGTACATCACAAACAACTCTTGATTTGAGCGCCCTTGGAATGTGTTTGACGGGTGCTACTTGTGCCTCCTTGGTTGCGTGAAAACTGCATGCTACTGCTGTAGTACATCATACTCGCAGTATGTTGCGTGTTCGTGTGTGTGTGTGACAAGGCGCCCTTGCATCTTGAAGTTGCCGCCACAGCCCCAACTTCAACAATGCAGCAGCCCGCAGTAGCCTGGCGTGGCACCCGTGCCTGCAACAGCCACTGTGGGGTGGCCCATTAACCAGGCACATACTACAGTATACTAGGAGTATATAATCACATGTAATCTTAGTAATTTATACTGCAGTAGTGTACTTTATGAATAAGAACCATGTGGGTCACCGCACCTGTCGGCGCCGCCGGTGACCAGCTCCACATCACCGTTCACGGCCGCGAGCGCGCCGCCAATGCCCCTGCACACATAATTCATGTATACATCATATATATACATGGAGCAGTGGCGCGAGCAACATGGGAGGGCGCAGGCGAGGGGGGGAGGGCAGCAGAGCGGGGCAGCGGCAGCAGCAGCGGCGTGGTTAGATGTGGGGGACCAGAGGGGAACGCATGAAGCATGTTCACATGAATTCATGTCACATGATGCGACCATCTGGAGGGAAACGCATGAAGCATGTTCACATGAATTAATGTCACATGATGCAACCAGCCTCTAGGGAAATGCATGAAGCACGTTCACATGACTTCATGTCACATGATGCAACCTGCAGGTGTTTTTAACGCAATTACTGGCATGGCTGGGGCAAAGGCCAGCCGAACACATATGCCATAGTCGACAGCACAGTGTGGCTCACCCGCCCCCGTTTCTATGTCTCCAGTGGCAGAATTGTCATTGCCAGCGCACTGACTAGAGGCACTACACGGCGGTCTTTGTTTGTAGGCGCATTGGTTTTTGTAAACATAATTTTCATTTTCATTGATATGAATAGTGTTTTCACAGGCACACCACAACCCTTTTTGGTTGTAGGCAAATCATGTGGGTGCAGGGCAGCGCGGCTCACCCGCCCCCCGTTTCTTCGTCGTCAGCTGCGGGCGCACCATCGTCGGAGCGGCGACACAGCAGTCATTGTTTGTAGGCAACTCATGTGGTTACAACGTAAGCCGGTTTTAAAAAAATGCCATAGTCGGCAGCACAGCAGGGCTCACCCGCTCCCCGTTTCATCTTCACCAGCAGCGGGCCCACCATCGCCGGAGCGGCGCTTGACCAGCGCCATGGCCCACACGCGGTCCGAGTGCCTCTTTCTTTCATGTTTCCTTGGTTACTGTTTGACATCAATCTCATTTCTGATATGATCGTTTTATTTATTATGTAGCGGGTGCTCAGCACACTGCAGAGAGGCTCACCTGCCCCCTGTTTCATCTTCATCAGCTGCGGGCTCATCATCGCCGGGGCGGCGCTTGACCAGCGCCATGGCCCACACGCGGTCCGAGTGGCGGTCAAACGTGCCCTCGCACTCACTCGTTCTGCGGCAGGAGATAACCATTTGTGCGGCGGGGGGGGGGGGGGGGTGAATTTAACAAAATAGAAGATTCCTGGGCATTGACAACAATAAGACGATAACCATTTGGTGAACTGACAATATAAAAGAAAATATATCGCAATTGTCTGAATTTGTAATAAACATCGATCCAGATAATACACCTATAAGGTGAACAGAATTTTCATATCTGCTTTTTTTTTAAGCCTAAATATTGAAAGGTATACCACATATTTCATGAATTCAAATTGATTATTCCATTCTTAGAAGAGTTTGCTTTTTATTTACTGGTTTTTCTTTCATCAGAATAGTTTTGTAACTCACCCATACACACATCGGGAAGGGGCGTTTGCGCAGCAGGTTTTGCGAGCACGCGGGGGACACTAGCTGGCAGCAGCTCATTTTTCTGCGAGAGCCCCAGCTGGCGCGCGCAGGCTGGGCCAGTGAGAGGCCATGTGCTGGCGGCTATACTGAGTTGAAGTGGTAGTTGAAGTTGTAGTTGAAGCAGTGTGCCACCGGCTCCTGCAGTTGCGCAGCTAGGGAGGGCATGCACCGCCCGGCGCTGCGGTCCACATGTGAGCAGCTCGTCGGGTGACGGCAGCTGACCACCAGAGGTGTGACACTTTACTTTTCATGTGGGCTTTCTGTATGCATTATTGGTGTACTATCAGTAGTACTTTGCAGTGCATTATACTTCAACTACGTAGTACGGTACATTACTACCCACCGAATGGTCCACAGCTTGACGAGCGCGTCGGCGAAGCCAGACAGCAGCTGCGCGCCATACATACACTGTAAACACCCTGAGAATATACACATCCTGGAATAGTCCTCATGTGGGCACTTTGCAAATACTTCAAGGATGATTATCGGTACTTCACAGTAGCACATAGCACCCACCGTATGGTCCACAGCTTTACGAGCCCATCTGCGCCGCCAGACATCAGCTGCGCGCCATACATTTACTACATACTTCTGAAGTATAGAGGTACTGTATACCATATGTACATGTATGGTAGATATATACATCCGTTAATGGTCTTCATGTTGGCACTTTGCATACATCATTATTGTTGTACCATTACTTAGTACTTCATAGTGCATTGCTACCCACCGTATGGTCCACAGCTTTACGAGTCCATCTGCGCCACCAGACAGCAGCTGCGCGCCCCCGGACACAAACTGACAGTTGAGCACGCCTGCGCAGTGGGCGCGCATGGGCAGGTGGCGGCGGTGGAGTGGCTTGAGTTCTGAGCAGCGCACACCAGCAGTGATGGGTCAGGTCACAGTGTACGTATTTTACACATTATATGGCGTTTAGCGTATGTAAATACAGCGAGGGAGTGGCTCGAGTGCTGAGCAGCACACACAGGAGGCTGACAGTTGCGACGCACGCATGCGCATCATCAGCAGTGCTGAGCAGCATCAACCCGGTAGTGCGGTGGCAGCGGAAGCAGCAGGGTACCCGGCAGCAGCGGCAGCAGCAGCAATGCTCAGCAGCTGCCGTAGCAGCGGCAGCAGTTGTGGCATGCATGGCATGGGCCCTGGCGCACCCACAGGTGCACATGAATAAAACTACTAGTATTGTTAACATCGTCATGTGTACTTGAGAGTATATCATTCGCCCAGTGCGCGCCACGCACCCGCTGTGTGCCCCTGAAACGTCTTGAGGTTTATCGCTTTGCACTTGCGGGCATGCAAGAGCCCATGACATGCATGCCAGCGCTCTCGTGGCCATGGCATATGCCCCGGCAGCGTATGCACACGAACGCAAGAACACCGCTGTAGTACTGCTGACGTATACCGGTGTTCTACTGTACAGTACTTCTATTAGTAAGGTGTGTGCATATTATTGGCCCAGTGCGCGCCACGCACCCGCAATGTGCCCCTGGAACGTCTTGAGGCACAAACAGTAGATTAATACCTACATTATTTATGTATACTTCAGAAGTGCGTTCAATATCATTGGTATGTGTGCTGTGCTACAAGAACATACCGATCACCAAATGCGCGCCACACACCCGCTGTGTGCCCCTGGAACGTCTTGAGGTACGAAGTTGGTCAGTGTATCAATTACTTCAGAAGTATGTACAACAATATCTATGTGAATGTGCTACAGTAGTACACTGATCGCCCAGTGCGCGCCACGCACCCGCTGTGTGCCCCTGGAACGTCTTGAGGCACGAAAAGTCGGTAACGGACCACAGGCGGATCGTGCGGTCGCCGGACGACGTGGCCACGCACTTGTCCACGGGGCTGTTCGCACCCAAAGGGCACACCAAGGGGCGCACCAAGAGCCACACCAAGGGGCACACCAACGGGGTGGGGGGGGCAGGGGGGGAGGCGGGCACATTAGGGGGCAGTGAGGGGGGCAGTGGGGGGTTTCAGCAGCCAGCAAGCAGGAAGGCAGTGCAAGTTTTGATGTGGCCGGCACGGTGAAAGCGAGCGGGTTCGGCAGAGCGGGGGGGGTGGTATAGATGAGCTGCTGCTGCTGAGCAGGAAGGGGTGTGCGAGGGGGGGTGGCTCGCCAGCGGCTGAGGGCGCAGGCAGTGGTGGGGTGCACGCAGCGGCCACTGGCGGCACCACATGAAGGGCGTCGCAGCTGCGGCAGGTGGCAGGCGAGGTGCGCACAGGTGCTCCTGAGGGGCAGCGCTGGCACTGGCAGCACCACCACCAATGAGGGGCTGAGCAGGAGGGTGTGTGCGGCAGCGGCTCGAAAGCAGGTGCAGGCGCCGTGGCGGCCGGCGCTTGCAAACAGCCGCTGCGGCCTCGGCAGGCAGCAGCAGGGTGTTGAAGTTGTAGTTGAGGTTGTGCAGCAGCGCTGGCACCGGAAGCACCACCACCAAGGAGCGGCAGCTGTGGCGATGATTGCATATGAGGCCTCAGCGTGGCAGCCGCCACCGTGGCACCGGCAAAGCTCGGCACCACCACCAAGAAGTGCCTGAGCAGGTGGTGCGGGTGCGGCTCGAAAGCAGCTGCGAGTGCAGGCAGTGATGGGTGCGGACATGTGCAGTATCGGCGGCAGCACCGGCACCCAAGGAGTCACAGCCATGGCGGCGATTGCACAGGGAGCCGCAGCAGCAGCTGCCGCCGCCGTGGCAGTTGCAAAGCCAAAGCCATGACCACAAGTGGCCGCATCGGTTTCGCAAAACCAGGCATTCGGCGGCGCTCGGCGGCAGCAGAAGTTGAAGTTGTAGTTGAAGTTGTAGCAGACGTGGCGGCAGCAGCAATGGTGCTCAGCAGTAGGAACGGGGCGGCGCACACCTGAACTCGACGCGCCAGATGCCGCGCTTGTGTCCCTTGAACGTGCCCAAAGGGCTGTGTGTGTCGATTGGGGGGGGGGAGGGGGGGGGGGGGGGGGGGGGGGGACAGCAGAGCAGGTCACATTGATTGCCACGGTGTGCCAGTGGCAGAAAGCGGTGGTGCCTGACGCTGCGGGCGCACAAACAAGCTTATAGAGTCCACAGCGCAGCGCAACAAAACACAAACCTTAGGTCGCTGGACTTCCAGGGGTTGGCTACATATGTTCTACTGTAGTACAAGTACCTTTGAAATACTTGAAGTATATGGTAAAAATGTGTGTATAATAAAGCGCACACGCGCGCATGGTTGTGCGTGACAAAACAGCATAACAAAGCACACACCTTAGGTCGCTGGACTTCCAAAGCTTGGCTGTCTTGTCCTGACTGCGGGCGGCAGGCAGTGTCGGTGGTGGGTGGCAGCAGCGGCGGCATCAGCGTCAGCCGGGGTCTTCCCCCAGTCACACACAATAGTAAGCCTTCGCTGATGGGCATTGATTAAGGCCAAGTGGCTTTGTGTTCACCGCCCGCGTGGCACAACTGCGCACACTACCCACAAGCATACAAGAGCCCCAAATGCTTGTGAGCGCATGGTGTGTGTCTATGGCAGCGCACGCGGCTAAACTTTGCCAGATCTTCAAAATCATACTTCTGAAGTAGGTTGTGAAAACATGTGTTAACTATAATGAATGTTCTAAATGGTACTTCAACTGTTAACTTCTATTTCAATTTGTCTTGGTGCGTTAGTAGTGTTTGCTCACCACGCGGTGGCGGTGAGGGCGGAGGGCGGAGTTGGGCGAGACCGCATGAAACCACTACTGGTAGTATGATACTACCTGTAATATTACTGTACTAGAACATGGATGTGCTACTTCATGTAGTTTTATTTATTTGCACTTGTGGGCGTGCAAGAGCCCATGCCATGTATGCCAGCACACTCGTGGCCACGGCATATGCCCGGCAGTGCGCGCTACTTGTACCAATACTTCGGCAGAAGAGTAATATAATACTTCTGAAATACTTGGAACTACATCCCATATTTGCTCACCTCGCGGTGGCGATGAGGGCATCATTGGGCGAGACCGCAATCGCATTGATGTCTTTGTCATGCGCCGCCACGCTGTGCTTGGCGCGCCGCGACGCGAGCTCGCTGCCACCTTGTTGAAGTTTTAGTTGAAGTTCAGCAAGGCGCGCCAGCTCCAGCCCATCCAGGTCATAGCGCTTGAGGGTCCGGTCAGAGGAGCCCGTGACGACGAACGCGCCGGACTTGGCGCTGCAAGTTGAAGTTGGGTGTGCAGAAGGTGACACCCCCCCCCCCCCCCCCCCCCCGACGACAGCAGCGAGAGGAGGCGCGTGGAGCGAGCGGAGGCGAAGCATGGCAGCAGCGAGCGGGAGGGATGGACCGTGTAACATTTGAAGTTGAAGTTTACATAAAGTAGGCGGCGCCCCACGGCAGCACGTGATGGTGTGTGTGGAGCGAGCAGCGGTAGGGCATGGCGGCGGCAGCGGCGACTAGGAGAAAGCGCAAGTTGAAGTCACGCATGTACAGTATGAATACACAAGTCTAGGATATGTACCGTACAAAATAGTGGGAAGGATATACTTGAATATGCACACTGGGTGGCAGAGGTGTCGCAGAATAGAGCTTGCGCATACAGCCCAACACAGCTCATATGGACGGCATGCCAGCGCAACACCGCCGACCGCGGCGCCAGCAGTGAAGCTCACATTACGTGCCTGCTATTCTGCCTACTTCAAGAACAACTTCAACTGTGTCTCACCCATAGGGCCCGCTCTTGCGCGACATGCACACCGCGCCAACGGCGTCCGTGTGCCCCCGCAGCACCAGGAGGGGCGCGCCGCTCTGCTGCTGAGCAGCCGCGCTGCCGTGCTCAGCAGCAGCTGAAGCGCTGTCGAGCTCAGTAGCGATGGCGCCTTGCTCAGCAGAAGCGGCGCCGCCCAGCGCCCACACCATGCCCGTCTGGTCCTTGGACACCGTGGACAGGTACTTGCTGGTGGAGTTGAAGTTTGACAGTTGAAGTTTGTGTGGAGCGGGCACGCGCAGTCAGCGGCAGCAAGGCGGGAGCGTATAAGAGGGGGCGCGTGCGCGTCAGAAAAAGGCAGGACAGCTTCACTCGCGGTTGCGGGCGGGCCCTGATGTAGGCCAACATGTACTTCGACTCGTGAGACAACTGAAGACCATTTGAAGTTTGGTCTTCAACCACAACGGAGGTGGGACACGGGACCATGTACACGGCGCCTCGGCCATGCTACGCATCTCTTTGTGGCGAGAAGAAGCCACCTGCACGGCAGCGGCCGAGCGTGTGGGCTGGGGCCAACTTCAAGTTGAAAATGGGACTCGCTCATCGAGTTTGTGGGAAGGCAGGGGGGCTGGGGGGGCAGTTACACTCATGTTACGCGAGGCAGGAGTTCATATGTGCAACCCTCGGCCGTACTACACATGTCTGTGGGCAAAGGGGCGGCTCCGCCAACCGCCGCGTTCCAAGAATCTACAAGGAACTCAATAAAAGTAAGGTACACTGTTCTTAATTTTTGAGTAAAATTTAATTGTTGGTTCGCTGGCGGCGGCAAACTGCTAGTTTGGCTCCAATGTTGAAGTTGAAGTTGGTTCTGGGCGCAGCTTGGTTTCAGGCAGCAGCAAGCAATTAGGGCGGGGTGTTTTTGTGTTTGGGTGCTTGGGGGTTTGTTTGGGTGCTTGGGGGGACCAGGGTGCGCGTGTTGGGAGCGGTCGCGAAGGAGTGGGGGGGTTGGCAGGCACGCAAGAGCCCAGATAGGGCCTCTCCCCTCTGGCCTTCAGCACTCTCGCGCATTCGCGCAATAGCGTCTACCGCACCTCATTCGGCGCTCTCTCAACGCGCAGTACATCACACAGTGGGCCCTGTCGCATTGTGGGCTCTCTACGTCTCCCCACCGGTAGGGGGCGTCACCCTGTGTGTCAGTAGGGTGAACAAAGCAAGACAGCGCTTACGAAGTTTCATATTTGTGGCATCTGAAGTAAGTTGAAGTTGAAGTTGAAGTTGACACAGCCAGTTGTAGTTGAAGTTAAAGTTGGCACTCACCCGTGGCTGACGTCGAGCGCGAGAACGGCTGACAAACGTTGGTGTTCGAATTTTGAAGTTGCATTTAATTAAGTTGACACAGCAAGTTGTAGTTGAAGTTAAAGTTGGCACTCACCCGTCGGGGCTGACGTCGAGCGCGAGGACGGTGTCCGCGTGGCCGTCCAGGAGGGTCGCGGCGAACGTGTCCACATCCAACACGCGCACCTGCGGTTGGCGGGCGGCGGTGGGAGATGTGGTGATGGGTCACAGCGTGTGAACTTTGCATTATACACCGTATAACTTATGTAAATACTTGAAGTACCGTACAATGTAAACACGGCATACAACACCAGCGGTAGGCGGTGGCGGTGTATTATACTTGAAGTACAAAATAAATACGGCATAAAACACCAGCGGTTGGCGGTGGCGGTGTGATGTGACGATGGATCACAGCGTATAAACTTTGCATTAAACTGTACCGGTATAACATATTTAAATGTATAATACTTCAAAAGTATAAACACGGCGTATACACCTGCGGTTGGCGGTCGCGGTGCCATGCCACGCACACAGGCACAGACAGGCGGTGGTGCAGTGCAGTCCGCGGCAGTTGGCACAACTTACCAGCACCTCTGAAAACCATTTGTAAATGTTCGTGGTGGTAAGAAGGTACAGGTGGCAACGCAAGAAAAAACGGAATCTAGTGTACTACGTAGTACAACACCAGGTCGGAACCGAAAGCGCGACTTCAACAGACTGAAGTATGAACGTCAAGTATGTACTCCATTATGAAGTATTTATCAACATGCATCTCTGTCTAACCTGTGGGCTGTTGGTGGCGACGGCGACGCGGCGTGGCGCGTCACCGTCCGAGCGCGTGGGCACACTCTTGATGTCAATGATCTCGTCGTTGAAGCCCACTATGAGCTTAGAGGTGCGCAGCTCCTGAGGCCACAGGAGCGCATGGGACATAGCAGCCAGGGCAGCAGCAGCAGAGGCGGCAGTGGAGACAACAGCGGTGGCAGCAGCAGCGGTGGTGGCGGCAGCAGCAGCAGCGGCGGTGCCAGCAGTGGCAGCGGCGGTGGCAGCGGCGGCGGGTGGCAGCAGCGGCGGCGGTGGCAGAATAGCATGCTCAGCAGCAGCAGTGGTGTAGTACGGTCAGCAGCAGCAGCAGCGAGCAGCAGAAGCAGCGCCAACCTGATCCGCCAGAGCACCTAGAAGTAGCAGCAGCTTACTTCAATGTCTGTGAGTAATCCACACACCTGGACCCACCTGATCCACGCGCACCAGCTTGAAGTTGTGGTCGTCCGTGCCGGCAACCAGCGCAGTGTGCTCAGCAGCAGCGTGTAACTAGGTGCCCGACTTCAAACACCTATGACGGATACACAAACTTGGACCCACCTGATCAATGCGCATCAACTTGAAGTTGTGGTCGTCCGTGACGGCAACCAGCTGCTTGCCTGGCAGGTGCAGCCACAGCAGCATGGCGGAGGGGAGCATGGAGGTGGGGAATAGGAGTTGTGTAGAACATTAGTGTGCAGTCTCATGCCAGCACCGCCATGGGAGTTGAAGTTGTGGTTGAAAGTGAGGAGGCAGCCACAGCAGAGGGGGGGCAGCAGCAGCGGCAGCAGCAGTGGTGCCAAGCGGCGGCAGTGCACAGCAGCAGTGCGCAGCAGCAGTGCCTTGCGCGCATCTCCGTGGGAAACATGTTGGCCGGTGGCCTGAGCAGCAGCGCTCAGCACCAGCGGTGCTCAGCAGCAGCGGTGCTCAGCAGCAGCGGTGCTCAGCAGAACAGTGCTCAGCAGCAGCAGGTGCTCAGCAGACGCACCTCCCCGCAGCATGAGTGATGTGTAGCCGGGCGGCTTGGGCTCTGCTCCGGATGCCAGCGTCCTGTTGTTGCGGCACGGGCGCGCAATCGCACATGAGACCATCCACGCCATATACTTCTGACGTACAACAGATAGTGGTGGGCCACAGCATATAAACTTCGCATTATACGCCACACTTCAAGTATAACAACTTCAAGTATAACGTGCCGGTATGTAAATATGGTGTATAAAACGCATGTAGACAGATGAACTACCACTGCACATCAAGGTGGTGATGACACAGTCGGCCTGTTGCCGCTGAGCGACAGGCCCGCTGAGGTGCTGAGCATGCAAAGCTGCAGCTGAGCACTGCTGCTGCGCACTGCCACTGCACACCAGCTGTTGGGGGCTGCTGTTGAGCTTCGCTGCTGCTGCTGCTGAGCACTATGCCGAGCTGCTGCTGCAGCAGCTGCTGAGCACTGCTGAACACTGCTGCTGCGCACTGCTGCTGCGCACTGTTGCTGCGCACTGCTGCCGCTACTAGCCACTGCTGCGCACACTGGTCCCGCTGCCTCTGCTGAGCACTCCCTTAAGGTGTGCTGCTGCTGAGCGCAGCTACCGGTGCTGCTGCAACGGCTGCTTGAGCACTGCGCTACTAGCCACTGCTGACCACACTGGTCTCACTGCCTCTGCTGAGCACTCACTTTAGGTGGGGGGTCTTGGGCGGCATCAGGTTGAGCACGCACTTGCAGGCCAGGCCGGTGGGTGCGCCATCCTCCGGGTCTCCCTGCACACATGAGCATCAGCGTGCATCACTGTTACAAGAGGTGGAACTAGACGGCGGGCGTCGCACGCTGCCTGGCTGTCTGCCTGGGTGTTGGAGAGTAACGTGTGGAGAGGGTAGTAACCTCCGGTCAATCTCATTCATAGGATAAGACCATGTCCTGTCCTCGTCGCTGCTGTGCAAATGGCGCCGCTGAGGCACGTGCCGCCGATGCCGCAAACACCGCCACTGACGCCTTGTAAAAAGCTCTGTGGCAGCGTGCCCTAGCTGCTGCTGTGCAAGTGCCGCTGCCGAGGCACGTGCCGCCGATGCCGCAAACACCGCCACTGACGCGCTTTCTGGCAGCGTGTGGGCTCACGCGGCGGTTCAAAAACCCGGGACGGCACCCAGGTTACCCTGCGGCAAACAAACAAAGCCCGGGTCAATTCCACCATCCCCCTAGGGACTTTGCGGACGAGCTATTAGGCGTGCGCCCGCACGCAGTCCGCTTACGCTCCCTGCCTGCTTGGACGCCCGCCGACAAGACATACTTTTAATAGAAGTACGGTATGTGTATATGGTATACGAAACAACACACATCGAGAACACATACTGTGTATATCATGTACCACCAAGTATACACTTCAAAGTACATTTAAACGCTTCTGAAGTACTACGTAGTATATACTACCAAGTATATACATGTACATGTATGTGGTATACTTCAGAAGTACTTAAGTACCGGTATCTTGTTTGTTCGCATGTAGATGTACATGAACATGTCATGTACGTGTCATGCGCCATCTGCCCTGTCTCCCTGCGCGCATGAGCATCAGTGCGCATCACTGTTGCAAATATACACTGTATATACATGCATACATGCAATACTTCGGAAGTACCCGGTGTATAACGATATGTTATTATTCGCATGTAAAAGTGCATGACCATGTCATGTAGCGCGCCATCTGCCCTGTCTCCCTGCTCGCATGAGCATCAAGCGCGCATCGCGCTCATCAGCACATTAACACAAGTCTGTACCGTACGTAAGGACAGACTTGTGTCCTATTGTTGGCTACTTCAGAAATAGACGGGAGGCGAACCAAACAATGTGTGCAAAGTAAGGCGCTCCAGCAGATCACTCACTTTAAAGAAGTGAGCACACATGAACCCCATAACAATTATACTACATCCAGTTTGTATTTCAGAAGTATTACAGTCGTCTGGTAGCCGTGTCACACATGTCCATGAACTTATGCTTCCAAGTAGCTCAGAAGTACACCTGTGTGTGTCCATTTAAGTACTTTTAAAGTAGGGGCGTAAGAAGCTCTTTACGCTCCGCAGGTGAAGGTCCACTGCGAGGGGCGCGCGGTCCCCAGAGCGCCCAGGTTGCGCTCCAGGGTGTTCAGGCGCTTGCAAGGAGCGTGTGTGGGGCGTATTTGGCGCTCCCTCATCATTTCGTGGCCACTGCAGCAAGGTTTGTGGCAGGTTGAAGTACAAGAACAAGTTCAGCACACGGACTTTCGCCCCACCAGGTAGGCCCAAAGGTTCCGGGGTGTTCAGGCGCCCGAGCGCAGCCGCATCTGCCAGCGACTTCCCCATATCAAAGGTGGCGTGCGCTAACCTCCTTCGTTGGCGCCTTCTTTCAGACCACAAGCTGCACATGCGCGGCTCTCGCCTACAACTTGGCCGACACCGCGGCCCAGTGCGGTTACGGGAAGTTGAAGTAGTTGGACAACAGCGTGGGATTGCGCCGTCTGTCGAAGTGGTTGGCCGCCAGCCGCAACACCAATGGCTTTTTGTAACATCTGTAATGCCCTGCGCAGCCACTCGCGCTGCTGGACGCGGCCCACCGCTGCCGCTTCGGCGGTGCTGCACCTAAGGTGCCCTCTGACGTTGTTGCCACCGCGTTGTCCGCTCCCCACACCCCCGCCACAGCCGTGGCGCTGTCAGCGGCAGCGCGCCTGCGCGCCGGCGCCCTCCACTCCACCCGCGCGCGCAGCGGCAGCGTGCTCATGTGCGTGCGTATGTCGTCAGCAGCTCTTGTGTGCTGTGCCGCAGGCTGCTGTAGGCCAGCTGCGCAGCGCCCCTCCACCACAGCGCCAGCAGCAGCTGCGGCCACCTGGTCCTCCCGCGGGGTCCCAGCCGCCCGCGTACCAGGCGCCCCAGTCCATGCGCCAGCGTACGCAGTGCCAGTCTCCTCCGCACCATCCTCGTCCTTACCCACCACCTGCTGCTGCTGCCACCGTGGCAGCGGCGGCAGCTGTGCCAGTGGCTGCTGCGCCATCCCCTGCTTAGTGTAGTCCCCTGCTTAGGGTTATGGTTAGGGTATAACACAGCAGCCGCTGGTACACCTGCTGCCGCTGCCACAGCAGGAGCAGCGGGAGCAGCATCAGCTGGTGGTTAAGGACGAGGATGCTGCGCAGGGGACTGGCGTTGCGGACGCTGGCGTGTGGGACGGGGGCGCGTGGGACGCGGGCGGCTGGGAGCCCGGGGAGGAGCCAGCGGCCACAGCTGCTGCTGGCGACATCGTCGAGGGGGGCTGCGCAGGTGGCCCACAGCCTGCGGCAGAGCACACTGCAGAACCTGCTGACGACATGCGCACGCACATGAGCGCGCTGCCGCTGCACGCGCGGGTGGAGTGGAGGGCGCCGGCGCGCAGGCCGCTGCCGCTCACAGCGCCACGGCTGTGGCGGGGAACGGACAATGCGTTGGCAACAACGTCGGAGGGCACCATAGGTGCAGCTACCGCCGCAGTGGCAGAGGTGGGCCCTGTCGGGCAGCGCGAGCGGCCGCGCAGGCGAATGTTACAAATGGCATTTGTGTTGCGGCTGGCGGCCAACCACTTCGACACACTGGCAATCCCACGTTGTCATCCAACTGCTTCAACTTTCGGAAAGCGCACTGGCCCGCGGCGTCGGCCAACTTGAAGGCAAGAGATGCCCGTGTGCAGCTTCAGGTCCGAAGAGGCGCCAACAGAGGAGGTCCAAGTCGCGCAAGCCACCTTTGATATGGAGAAGGCACTGGAGGCTGCGCTTGGGCGCCTGAACACCCTGGAGCGTCACCTGAGCTTCCTTGAGACCGTGTGCCCCTGACACACCCACACACCCACACAGGGCTGTTGCCATACGGTACGATACGCAGGTACGTACTACGTAGTATGTGCATATGACACGTATATACTTCGAAGTATGCGCTATTTTAGGCCCTATGCACGGGCACACATGGGGGCCCAATATCCGAGACGGTGTTCAGGCACTTTTGTGGATCCATGGAGGTGCCATGGCAAGCTTAAACGAGGGAGCCGGCGCTGGCCTACCAACATGAGCACGACAGCGAAGCCATGCAAGCCGCACCATAGCATGCAGCAGTGGATACAGCCGCCTCACAGCTGATCCGCACAGGGGACGCCCACGTATGGCGCGCGTATGCGACAATTTCGGCCGGCCCAGGGCGTGCACGCATGTAACGTACGGATACGACGTTTTCGGCCTGATACGTAGACCGCGTATGTACGTGGGCACGCGTATGCAACACTTCCGGCCGGCTCAGGGCGTCCGCGTATTTAGCGTACATAGGCTATGTTTTGGGCCTGATACGTAGGCAGCTTATGCATGTGGCGTCAGGGAGCGCATGTTAACAGCCCTTATGTATGTGGCGTCGGGGAGCATATGGTAACAGCCCCCCCCCCCCCCCCCCCCCCCCCCCCCCCCCCCCCCCCCCCCCCCCCCCCCTTTCCCTCCCCTCACACACCAAGCACACCCAGAATAGAGAGCGCTCACATTCGGCCCAAAGAATATCCTTCGTTGACACCTTCTTTCGGACCAGAAGCTGCACGTGGGCGTCCGCGGCTCTCGCCTTGAAGTTGGCCGACGACACCGCTAGCGTATGGGCCGCGGTGTCGGCCTACTTGAAGGCGAGAGCGTGGGTGCCCATGTGCAGCTTCTGGTCCAGAAGAAGGCGCCAACGCGGAAGGGCCAAGTCGCGCAAGCCAACTTTGATACCGCAACCCCAGCCCCACCCCTTACCCCAACCTTCCACCCCCTCGTGAGTGCACCACAAACAGTGGTCATCTGGCCAGAGGCTTTACACCCCGGGCAGACCCACCCCTCCTGTCCCGCTATGCCCGCGCTGCCCCAATCCCGTCGCAGCCCCTCCTACCTAGGGATGCGAACCTCCGCCTACATTGAATTTATTTTACTTCATATTGCCCCAAAACCCCTTACTCCGTAACCCCCCATACCCCTACCCCCCTGCCCCC
>JAULBY010022565.1:0-18147 GCA_032358315.1 Ophiocytium majus | reverse complement strand
CGTCTCTGCTGCTGGCGGCCGGCGGCGCGGGCGCGGGGGGGCGCACCCTGTTTGGCCACCACGCGGATGACGCCAGCGACTCCATTGTGGCCGCGAGCAGGCACGGGAACCTGTCACAACGGCCGTTCACGGCCTGCCGCCTGCAGCCAGGGTCGCCCCTCGGACGAGAAGCCGAGGTTGCCGCCGAGGAGGCGCGGCTGGGCAGCGGCGGCGGCGGCGGCGGCGGCGGCGTGGAGAGTGCGCCCGGCATCACGAACCGGCGGAACCGCCACACGTCCAACACCACCTCGGGGTCGATGCGGCGCGCGGAGAGCAGGACGGGCCTCACACGCAACGAGTCCAAGATGAGTGTCGCGCAGGAGTGGCGTGTGCGGCGCGGCAGCGGCAACAGCGGCACGTTCATCGCCTCAGCTGCCGGCGCGGCCGCCGTGACAGCCGACGACCACAGCACCACGCTGCACCTCAAGGCCGCGCACGCGCTCTTCCAGCTGTCGCAGGAGCGCGGGCGCGAGGCTGCGCTGCTGGGGGAGGGCGCCGCGGAGGCCCTGGCAAAGTTGCTCAGCAGCTGTAACGCCACCTCCGGCCCCGGGCTGGGAGGCCTCGGGCACAGCACGTCCGCGTCCGTGGCGGCGCCGAACGGCTCGCGGCGGCACATACTGCGGCTGGCGGCGGCCACGCTCGCCAACATTGCCAGCGAGCCGTCGGGAGCCGCCGCGCTGGTGTCCGGGTGCGGCGCCAACAGCGCCTACGCCGGTGCAGGGGCTCTGAGGCTCGTGGCGCCGCTCACGGGCATCGCCGCCGCCGCACGCGATGCCCCCGCGCTGGCTGCGGCGGCGCTTGTGCTGGTGCGCTGCTCGGCGGTCCCGGCGCTTGCTCCCGCGCTGGCATCCGAGGCTGCGCCGGTTCAGGCCCTGTGCACGCTGGCGCACCGCCCCGAGGCGGGGTTGAGGCTCAGCGCGGCGTGCGCCATGCTCAATGTGTGTGCGCTGGTGGGCGCAAGTGGGGGGGGAGGAGGCGGGGGGGCGGCAGCCATGGCGGCGGCCAGCATGTCCATGCGCGTGGAGGTGCTGCTGACGTCCCTCTGTGGGGCGGTGGAGATGCTGTCCAAGGGGGACGAGGCTGGAGACCAGGAGCTTGTGTGCCGCGCGCTCGCGACGCTGTGCGGTATGTGGTGCTGGTGTCGGTGCGGCTGCCCATTTCGATGGCAATGATGCTGAGCGGTGTTGGTGCTGGTTGTCCATGTCCCAGCGTATGCCGTGCTCCAGAGCCGGTGGCACTTTCTGAAATGTGTGGCCCCCTCGTATCGACATGCACATGGCACACCAGCTCCCGGTGCAGCAGTTGTGTGAAAGGCACTTGTTAAGCTGCTGCAACGCGCTCACCCTGCCCCACCACCTCCCTGGCGGCTCTCGCACCAACTGCAGCGCTGCCACTGACGCGCACGCGCATCTCCGACCTGGGGCTCCTGGAGCTGCTGCCGCGACTTGCCAAGGCCAACTCGGAGCCCGGCAGCGCGGCCGCCGCCGCTAACGTCGCACGCGTGGCGACTGCGTTGGTGCGGGCGTGCGGTACCGCCGCGCACCACCTGCCACTGGTGAGGCGCGGCGCGGCGGCAGCAGTGGTGAGGCAGCTTCTGGAGGCGGGAGGCTCGCTGGCAACGGCGGGGTGCACGGCGGCGGCGGCACTGAGCCGGACCGCTGAGGCGGCGGAGGCGCTCAGCTCTGTGAGTACTTGCTGCTGCCTGATGACGCGGCTGCTGCCGGTCTGCACTGCGGCTGATAGCACACAGGCATGTGCCCGTATTTGTTTCTCAGTTTTATGGACAGAGCACGGTGGCCCTAAGTGAGCAGCACAATGAGGTAGAGATACATTGCAGGCACGCAAGCGGTATAGCTGCAAATTGAGACACCACAACATTGTAGCACACGCCAGCCGTCAATGGTGAGGAAATAGCTGCTTCCACTGTTCCGTTCGGCTGGTGTCAAGCCTGGTTGAGCGGCAGAGTGCAGCACCGCCCGGTGCTGGTACAACATGTTGTTGTCACGTCACGACCACCGCATTGTCCGTCACGCACACGCCAACACGTATGCGCGCCGCTCACGAGGATGTGCCTACCAATCGCTGGCTCCTCTGTTGCCTGCCAACGCAGCTGGCGCCCCTGCTGGTGTCCGTCCCCGGGCAGGACGGCACGGTGCGTGAGTGCGTTGCGCTCTTCCTGCAGAACGCCATAGGGCACGCCACCCGTGTGGCCGCCGCTGCGCAAGCCAAGGCCTCGGCAAACGCCTCTGCGGCCGGTGACGCCCCTCACAGCCCTCCAGCTTCCTCCAAGAGCGGTGGCGCGCGCCAGGGCAGCATCGGGCGACATGGCAGCTTCGGGGCCGCGCACCGCGCGCCACCGCAGGCCAAACTGCAGGACGATGTGGTGGTCCACTGGCTCGTGGCCACCATAACTCAGGTGCGCAGTGCAGCGGGCGCGCAATGCCGGCGCTTGCGGTGATGGTGCTTGTGGCGACATGCGCCTGGTGCTTCATGCGGTGTGTGCCAGCAGTACCTGCCCCGTGTGAAGGCCACAGTTCAGGCTGTAGACCGTGGAATTTGGGTGTTGCCGCGCCGGTACTGGGTAAGAAGCGCGTAAGCACTTGAAGTACACGCCTCGCGAGGTGTCAGGTGCTGCAATGGTGCCCCTTTGTCGGGCCGCTGCCATTGCCGCGCAGTGCAGGCTTGTGCAGGCTCGGCAGTACAGTGCTGCAGTTGGTGCGTTTGTGTCCGTAGAACATGTCGGCGTTGACTGTTGCCTGCACACCACGCATACACTAGCAGACCTAGTTCAACGGCCAAAGATAAACCTGCCGTCCCAGTACACCTGGCCAGTGGATGGCCAGCACCCAATTCCAGTTTCTACATCAACTCGCACTTATTTTTATACTTCACAAGTAGGTCCGTTACAATCCGTGCCACATGCACCCCCCTCGAACGCATCACACTCTATGATGGAATCCGCGCTTCGGTAGGTGCGAGATTTGCTGCCTTCTGAGGCGCTATCTTTGCTTTGCTTATCCCCTTGCACGGTCCGCCTAGGATGACACCCCCTACCGGTGGGGAGACCTAGAGTTTATCGCTCCTAGAATGAGTTTTCATACATCAGTAGAAGTACACTACTGCATACTGCAGAAGTAGTACTTTAGTGTTGAAGTACCTTCCCGGTAATTAAAGTTCCGCTGTGGCAACCACCAAGTTGGGTGTGGGCGACATAGTGGGGTCCACAGTTATAGCGCCAACTGCTTTGTACAGGCGTTCATTAACAGCCTTGCTCCCAATTTCTCGCGTTGCACCACTGTCACGCTGCCGCCAGTGACCTTCGGTTTTCCTTGAAGTGCCGCCCAAATTCTCTGCTGCATCGTACATCGCAACCCGCAGGGAGGCGGTCTGCGAGGCACCGCAACGCAGCTGGCGCTCACCGCGACGGCCCGCATGCTGCGTCAGCAGGCCACAATGCGGTCATTCACAAATGCGGGCGTGATTGAGGCGGTGAAAGCCCTGGCGGCGCAGGCGATGAAGGCACAGCCGCGCCAGAGCGTGTACAGCAGCGGCAAGGAGCAGACGCCCAGCAGCAGCCGGGAAAGTTTAGCGGATGCGGCGGGGCGGGGGGTGGCCGCTGCCGCTGTGGCATCGGCGGCCGTGCCGGCATTGCGGCTGTGCGCACACTTGTGCTACCTGCTGTGCCGGCAGGTGGGCGTCGTCGCCTGTGACTGCAAGTCAGCGCCATTGCACAAGTTGACAGGCCATGCATCACAGCCATGAGCATGTGCAGGCAATGCCTTGGCAATGAGTCCGGGGAAAGAGCTCAGCGAAAGACGACGCAGAGCTTACCTGGTGATGCAAGCGGTGTGTGTGCTGTCGTTGCCAAGGACGAGTGAAGTGCAAGCAGCTTGGTGCTGCAGATAGCGCCTGCAGATGAGAATGGCACCTGAAGTTGAGACGCCGCCCGCGCCACTGTCTCTTTCCAGAGCTGTGGGCAGTGCCCAGCGTCCAGGGTTGCAGGCGTTAACGGAGCGTGCACTCACAGCTCGCACTTGCGGCAGGCTGTCTATACCCGCCATGCGAGCGCTTCTGCAGTTAAGCAGCAGCAGTGTATTAAATAATGCCTTGCAACTGCCATTGGCCGCGTTGCAGAGTGCTACCACAAGCGCCGGCGGCTGGCACAACGACGGCACGGGCCAGGCGGTATGCCGCACACTTGGCATGGCTCTGGTGGCGCACGGCGCCGTGGATGCGTGCGCTGCTTTGCATGCGTGCACTCAGGACGAGACCACCTGGAGATCTGCAGCCGGAGCGCTGCTCGCCCTAAGGTTTGTCACACTCCCGGTGCCGCTGCCTTTTATGGGCGCCAGAGTATGTGGTGGCAGTGGCACCAGCACTGGTGCGAGTCCAAACCTACAATGCCAGAAGTACTGCCACAGCGGAGTACCAGCTGGGAACTTGCATGCCAGCACAGGGCGCGTGATGCAGTTACGCCGCCCTTGTCCCTTGCCCTGACATACCCGGTGCGCATCAGCCACATGGTGCTACTTGTGCGATGACCACACAATGTTCTGTGAGCAAGGCACCAGGCCGCCTTCACGCTCGCACCTGACCGAAACCATCAAACACCTGGCACTGCCCGTCCCCCGCCTACCCTCCCGCCAGCCTGGATGGACAGACGCTCCCGCTGCTGGAGCAGCACGGCGTCCCCACGTCATGCCTGGACCACCTAGATGCATGGCGCACGCTACCGTTGCCGGTTCTGGAGCGCGTCCTCGCGACTCTCGCGGTGGCCGCCATGGCCCACGCGGACCCGCTGCTGTCGCCAGCAGCGACGCCGCTGCTGCGCGGCGCCCAAGTTCAGGCCGCACTGACCCGCCTCTGCGAGGTCGCCACCGCCGCCGCCGCCGACTTCGCCAGCGGGGCGAGCGCCGACGCGGGCGCGTGCATCGTGCGCGTGCGCACCCTGGCGCTGGAGTCGCTGGTAGCGATCAGCGGCGTCGCCGCCAATGCCCCTGCTCCCGCGGGCACCGAGGGGACCTGCGGCGGGCTCAGCAGGGCCATGCGCGCGCTGCTGTGCGAGACGGTGGTGGCTCTTGCGGCTGCGTCACCCGGCGGCGGCGGCGGCAGCAGTGGCGGGGTAGCGGCGGACGATGTGCAGCGGCAATGCGCCTTGGCGCTGGCGAGGTGGAGCCTGGATGGCGCGTTTGCCACGCTGATGGCGGCCCCTGGGTCGGCAGTGGTGAGTGCGCCACGTGGCACGTGCTCCTACGGGTGCAATGGGATGTGCGGCCAGCGGGTGAAGTGGTTAACACAACCCCGTATCAATTTCTCTAGCTTGCTGGCACGCAAAATGAGGGCTTCAAGATCACTACACGTTCACTACATGTGTGGCGATGCTGCTTCAGGTGCCGGCAAGTGTGCAAGCCTGCATACAGTGTAGTTTGTGCTTGCGCAGTAGAGCTGTAACTACCCCAAGTGTTTGATTGCCGCAATACTGCCGACTGGTGCACCGCAGGGACCGGCACTGGTGGCGCTCGCGCGCAGCAGGCATGCGGATGTGGTGGTGGCTGCAACTGCGGCGCTGTGCAACGCCAGCGCCATGGCGTCGCGCGTGGAGCGGGAAGGCGGTCTGGAGTTTGCTGTGTTTGCGGCTGACATTGCAGACCATGCGGCGCTGCAGTCGAGCGTGGGAGAGCAGGTAAGTGGTATTGCTGCATTATTTTGGGTGCGCCTGCATGTGCGCGTGCCTTTGCACGCTGCCCATCGCTAGCACTGCGAACAACTGCCACTTGCTGCCAACTCCTACCATGGTGCGCACCTCAGCGCACTTACGCGCCTACAGCTCAGCCATTGCCACACTTGCCACCACACTGGCCCAACATATCGCAGCTCGCCCGCCCGTGCGCGTACGCCTGTTGCAGCCTCTTAAACACCCGTGTGCCGCCCCCGGCCCACGCAAGCACGCTAACACCGCCCTCTGCTGCCCCTCAACCACACGTGCAGGCGCGCGAAAACCTGCTCCGCACGCTCAACAACGTCATGTGCGCGGGGGCTGCGGCGCGCACGGCGCTGCTGCGGCGCGGCACGCTCCCTCTCGTCCTGACGCTCTCCCGCTCCGACGCTTCCTCCACCCGCGAGCTCGCCGCAGCAACGCTGCTGCGGCTGTGCGCCGACACCATGGCGCGCTCGGCGCTGCTGCAAGCAGGGCTGCTCGGGGCACTGTGCGCGCTTCTGCAGCCGGTGAGGGCGCAGGATGACGCCGCGGCGCACTCCGATGCCGCCGCCGGGGGTGCAGCGGAGGGGAGCACGGCAGCCGGCGAGAGCAGCCGCGGCGGCAGCAGGCGCAGGGAGGAGGGGGGGGACGGCGCACTGGCAAGCGGCGGAGGCGGCAGCGGCGGAAGAGACATGGAAATGGCGGCGACGGCTGGGACAGGGGGTGTGTCCCGCAGCCTGGTGCTGCCGGGCCCGCGCGGCCCCACCATGGGGGTGCGCCGCGACGTGCTGCGTTGCCTGCTGCGAGTGACGACGGACAACCGAGCGCTCAAGGTGGCGGTGTCGGCGCGCACGACCATGGTCGCCCCCACGGGGAGCACGAGGATGTCAATCATCATAAACGGCGGCGCCGTTGGAGGCGGTGGCAGCAACCGGTCGAGTATGATGGGCTCACTGCTGGGGGCTAACCCTGCCATGGGTGTGCCGGAGCCGCAGGGTGTTATGGCAGCGTTGGCGCTTCTTGCCGATGCGCGGGGTGAGGCCGAGGCCGAGAGCCGCCTGGGGTACATGGATGACTTTGGTGAAGGCGGCATGGGCTCGGGCATGCGCTCGCGCGACACGAGCGGGGTGTGCGACGACGGCGTGGACTTGGACTCCATGTGGCTGGCGACTGTGCTGGGGCTGAGCCGCAATGCCGCGTACCGCCTGCTTATTGTACGCCATGGCGAGGGTCTCATATTTGCGCGTATCAAGGTGGGTCAGCAAAGTGCAGCGCACAGCGGACTCTGGGGATGCCGTGTGGCTTGAGTAGCGAGGCCACACATGTGGAAGCAGCTGCGTCATGGCCTGCCCAGGGTGCCGGTGTTGGTGGTGCTAATAAATGCTGCTGCATGTCGCCGCATTTTGACTGTTCCTGTGAACGCCGGCAGCGGCCAGTCAAGTGCACCCACATAGTCATGATCCGCCTCAAGGTGGGCAGGCATTTGCGCTTGCAGTGTTGCACCACCCACAGTGTGCAGCTGACCAAAGCGTCTTCCACAAAAACGGCGTACACCTGCCTGTACACTTGCGACCATGACACCGGCATCGTTGGCAGCACCATGCACCCACAATCACCTGTCATACCAGTGGGTACATCACCCAATGGGCCATCCGATGTGTATCGGCGCATTTGGCACACCCACAGACATGCACAGTGCTGACCCGCGTACCACCCACCCCCCCACCGTGCACTGCAGTCGCTGAGCACGCACGACCCTCTGCTGGGCGCCTCGTCTTCCCTAAACGTGACCTTGGAGCGCCGCCACCGCGAGCTCGCCATGGCCATCTTTGCCAACCTTTCCTGCGACGCCGACCTGCACGAGGAGCTGGAGGGCCAGCTGCCGCTGCTCCGAGACTTCCTGGCAGAGTTCGACGGCACTGCCGCCACGGGCCTGGTTGCGCCACGGCCCTCGCCAGGACTTGGCATGGGGAATGGCGGGGGGGCTTCCACCGCATCCATGGCGCTGGCACAGCGAGGGGGCGGGGGCGGCGGCCGCGGCGAGCTGCTGCCCGATATCCGGTCCGACGTGCGTCACGTCCTGTGCATGTCCACCGTGCTGAACCTGCTGCGCAGCGCCTCGTACCGCGAGCGGCTGTCGCGCCGGCCTGTGGGCAGCGCGCTGGTGGAGCTGCTCCTGCTGCCCGCGCCGGCTCCGCCCGTGCAGCGCTGCAGCATGGGCTCGCGCCGCAGCAGCCGCAGCAGCTCGTGCACCAGCTTGGACGAGAACGGCGAGATCGTGCCGCGCCTCAGGGGCTCTCCCTCGCGCTCTTCCACCACGCTGTCGGCCGCGGCCCTTGCGGCTGTGGTTGCGGCCGCGGCGGCCGCGGGCGACGGTACACCAGCTGGGGAGAGTGACGCATCGTGCTCGGCCGTGAAGCCGCCGCTGCAGCCGTCATTGCCGGCAGATGACAGCAGGTTGGTGGCACCTGCGGAGTGAGGCTCGTGGTAGAGGTGCACTTGGCGCACTTGCTGTGCTGTTGTGTTGCAAGCAGCCGGCTGTAACCTTGTGTGTGTGTGTGTGCAGGCCTCCACTAGTGCGTTGCCATACACACACAGTACTGCACCATATCACGGTTGTGATGAAGCTTGTCTGTTGAAAGGTCGGGGCACCCCTGAACTTCTCGCTGCACCCTCCTAGCATGCTGATCCCCCATGTGTCTACATGTGACCTCACATGTGCAGACGTGGCACACGCAACACAGCCGGGGAGGCCGCCCAGCGCAAGGCTGCTGCGGCGGCATTTGCAGCAGCCGCTGCCGCTGCAGCCGCCGCTGAACCAGAAGGGTCCGGCATGCCACAGGGTTTGTATGGGGGCAACGGTGGCGCCGCGTCAGCCGCGGCGCGCACTGTGGCAGTCCTGGCGCTGGCGCACAACAGCAACGCACATGCCGTCGAGCTACCCCCGCACGCTGCAGAGGCGCTGGTGCGCGCGATACACACGTTCATGGTCCTGCCGTGGAGCGCAAGAAGCGGCAGCCGCAGCGTGCTGCCCAGCCTCAGCAATAGCCGCGCTGGCTCCCCGACCAGTGCCAGCTCTGGCAACTTGCAGCAGCTGCCTCCCTCGACCGCCGCTCTCATGACGGGGCTGTCGACAGCCATGGACAGCGAAAGGTGCGCCATTACCGTGTTTTCGTATGGCACCTAGTCGTCAGGGTGAGGTAAATGATTGAAAACATGCACCTTTTTGGTGCCTGGCTACCTTGCGCCCTTCTGGTTGTCGTACAGAGATGTCTAGCTGTGCACTCACACCTGCCTCCGCCGCCCACCACATCCCCCCCCATCACAGCGTGGAGCGGATGGCGCTGGCGCGGCTGTGCTTTCAAGCGCTATGTGTGCTCACGACACACGAGCGCGCCCAGTACCGCTCAGAACTCATCGAGGCAGGCGCACTGGGCGCTGTGAACCGTGCCCTCGCAAATGTGGACAAGCTCGCCGCCGCCAGTGCCACCACCGCCGCCAACGCTGGGGGAAGTGGCCCGGGCAGCGTCGGTGGCATGAGCTTTCTCAGCAACAGCGGCGTCAATACCGCGAACCTGTTGGAGCTCGGCGCGGCTGCGCTTCACAACCTGTCCGTCGCCTTCACGTCGACGCTGCTCTCTTCGGAGCGCTGCACGGCCATGATGGGCTGCCTGTCATCGCTGGCGCTGAGCAGCAGCGGCGCGGCCAATGGCGAAGTGCGATACCACTGCGCTGCAGCGCTGACCAACGCCGCTGAATGCGCGCCTCTCGCGTCACTGGACGCGAGGCGCGTCGCCGCCATCCTCGATGCCATCCAAAACGGCGGAAACGGCAGCGTCAGCGACGCGAGCTCGGGCCCGGCCGACAGCGACAGCGATGACGATGATGAGGAGGAGGAGGACGACGAAGAGGGTAATGGGAAAGATGGCACGGAGGAAGGAGATGAGGATAGCGAAGCGGAAGTGGAGGCGGAGGGTCCCGCCGCGGCCGCACGGCGTGCGCAGCGCGCGCCGGAAATGGCCCTGTACGCGCTGAGCAAACTGTGCGCGAGGGACTTTCCCGCCGCGGGGGACGGCCTTGTGGCGCTGCTTAACAACATGGTGAGTGCTGCTGCCGCATCAGCAGCACCAGCAGAAAGCGCTTTGGCGGCTCATGGTGCCACGGTATGGTGCAGGTAAAGAGCCTGCATGGCCCTCCACTGCTTCATGATAAGTGGTGACTTATGCCACCACGGTTAGCCAAGCATTTGTGCACATGACGACTGTAGCATGTTGAACACAATTGTAGTCCACGCGCCGCTGCACCAATGGTTGCCTTGGCCACCACAGCGGCCGCTGCCACCAGCGACGTCAGCACCCTGAACTGCTCCCAATGCCGCTGCCAGCACCTGCCACGTCCACTGCTGACGTACTTCGCGTCCTGTGCACCTGCACTTGCAGATGGACCTGACGCAGGAGCGCATGGAGGCGCTGGAGGTCATGATTGGACAGTCCGCACGCGTGCACACCGACCCCCCCGAGCTGCGCCCACATGCATGGGTGTACTTCCCTGCGCCGTCTGCCGTCGTGGAGAGCGAGTTGCAGCAATTTTCCAGCAATGGCGATGGCGCATCGGCTGGCAGCGTTTCACACCCGCTGCTGAGCCTGATGGTGACGGTGAAGCCTGGAGCGCCAGGAAGGGGAGATGACACGGCACCTGCACCTCTTGCGGACGCTGATTGGCAAGTGTGGTGATGTCACCGAATGCAGCGGCGCTAGTGTGCCGACCGATGTCTGCGTGTCAGTATGGCTGTGGTGTCGCAGCGGGATGTGCGTTAACGACTGTTAGCCAGGGCACAGAGCCTCAGAGGCGCGCGAACACATCATGCTTTTTGGCCAGATCAGTTGCAATGCACCTGTGGCCCACCGCTACCTGCATCTGAGTGCGGTGGTGCTGTGCACGTCACGCCTATAGCATTGTGTTGTCAGCGAAGTTCAGCAAGTGCCTCATGCGTGCCCTCTGCGGTCTGCATTTGCAGGGCTCCTTGTGTGGTGGCACTGAAGCCATACGAGGAGGGTACCACGGCACCAGGGATTCGGTACTCAACCATGCGCCGCTCCGCAGATGGTGCTTGGCCGGATAGCGACGAAGTGGACGGCCCCCATGGGAACGACCGCCATATGGCAAGCATTGCGGCTGCAGCCGCCGCAGCTGTGGCGAAAGCGACAGCAACGGAATGCGACGGTGGCAAGAGTGCCGCCGCTCGCATGGCGCAAGCAGCACGCTGGTGAGCTTGGACTTCCGCTTTTTGTGTCATTGTGTTGTTCTGCCCTGGGAAGGGTTGCGAGAAGTATCTAGCATATGCTGTCTCCGCAGCGCCCACAGCTGGGCATATGCCATGTGCCACATTTCTTGGTGGGCCGAATGCAGTCCAAAGCATGCCAACAGAGGCACCACCCGTGTCTGAACTCGTATTGTACGCCCTATAGGTGGTCACACCTTGCTGCGCACGTCCTTTTTGTTGTGCTCTACCAATGCTGCTACCAGCTGCAACAGTGCACACCGCCCATGGCAGCTTGCACGCGACAGCTTAAGGTGGCACATCTTGGTGCAGCGCTCTGCTGTCTGGCTGACAAGGTAGCGCGGTCCCTTTGCCCCTCCGCTTGCTCACATTGCTGTGACTGGCAGGGGCAGCAGCAGCGGCACCAACTTTGAGCTGAAGGGCTGGGGTGCTGGCGGCGGCGGCGTGCGCTTGAAAGTCATTGACGTTCCGGCTGTGTCGCGCAGTGGAATGCGCGGCGTCATCCAGAACATCATCAGCGAGGCAAGCCGCACACGTCCTTTGTGTGTGCTGAGCAGGCTGCGCATGTCAGCGGCGCTCATGATGCAAATGTGGTTGTGGTATGAGTAGTTGTATGTGTAAGTGCTGGCACGCATAGGATACTTGCAATAGTACGACCATGATGCGCAAGGTGGCATGTCTCGATGGCCTTTGCACCACGTGCACCTGTGCATGGGCTCAGCCGCCGCATATTGTGCAGTCTATGAACCCTGTTGCCCCTCGTGGAATCCGGCACTCTGCCCTGTCCAGTAGCCATTCAAAGTTTGCCACCTCCGACACACACCGAAGGTGCGCATAGCTCCTAGCGCAGCCGCCGCACAAGTCTGTCTGCCATGCGTTACAGTGCACTAATACTCAAGGTCTGCCATGCGTTACAGTGCACTAATACTCAAGCTTCTGTCCGCTTTTGCCGCTGCTACTTGTGCGGGTTCTCCGCACTCGCAGCACACAAACGAGCCGGAGCCACCGCCATGCCAAATGCCCGGCCTCGAAGCGCTGTGCTCGCCGGCCGGCGCTCAGCCCTACCAACCATTCACGGAGCACTTGGAGAAGCTCACACTGGCATCAATAGGCCTTGAGCCGGTACCGCCGCCGGCCGGCCCGAATGGGTGATCGCGAGGTGCTGCCGCACACACCGCAGCATGGTCTTAAGGCGCAGTGCGTACGCTCTGTGTGTTAGGCACTGGCGTTGCAGTCGAGTCTGCTGTGGCGACGATTCTGCCTTTCCAATGCAATGCGGGCGGCATTGCTGCACCAACATTCTGTGGGATGGCACAGCCTCAGTGGATGCGTCAAGCGGCGGTGGTGTATCTCATCAGACCTTGCAACCGCAGCACGGTGACATGCAGGGTAGGTGGGTAGGGTGTGCTGCTCGTGCACCTAGCAGGTGTTTTTGAGCAATAACGCTGGCGCTTGTGCCTGTACACTTGGTCGTGGGTGTAGCAGGCGACCGGCGTTTTACTTTCCACGCGGAATAGTGTGTGCCCCACCGACGGCCATCAGTACTGTATCTAGCATACAACAGGCACCGGAGTGTGCAGCAACAGCCGTAGCCTCCTTTTACCTATCTTAGCTTACCGCATTCCAGCGTGGTGAAGGAGCCATTGGCGAGGCAGGTTGGGGCTGTCAGGAGCCATGTGTATAGGGGCATGCCCAGCTGGAGATATTATCAGAGCTTTTTAGCATGCACTTGAATCACAAAAGCAAATGCAGTGCACTGGATGTGAGCACCAGTGTGGCCTAATGATGTGAGCTCTGCGCCAGCTTGTGGTGTCTTTTGTGCCGCGGGAAGAATGCTGTGTGTACCATTGATGGCAGTTCTGGCCATATGCATGTACAGTGGCCAGCCGTGCAAGGACAGAGGGTGCTTGGCGACAATGAACAGTGAGCATGCTGGTGCATGCACATCAGTGCACCCGGGAGTGGAACTCTTGAGATATTATAAGTGGTAGCACAGGTATTGACTCTCTGTGTGCCAGAAAGGATCTGGCGGGTGCAGCAAGCCAATCAGTCAGCCTGACTGCCATTAGTCGGGTGTACTAGCTTGAGAAGGTCAATTGCCGCCCGCGTACCGCACATGAGACGTGGCTACTGGCTGCTTCGGGCACTGAGGAAGTGGGTTGGTGCCGCAGCTGAACGTTTACCTCCTTTGCACTACCACAGAAGGTAAGAGCATAAATTGCATTTGCCTGGGCAATTGCAGGCCGTTTACGTGCAACTGTGGCCAGCTCACGTTGTAACTGCAGGCTCGATACAATAGTAATGATGACTCAGCGTGTGCCTACTTGCAGTTAGCAGACAAACAGTTCCGAACATCCTGGTGTAGTCCGCGATCACTCGTCGCTGAGACCTCCCACACACCCTTCACACCTCGGACCTCCTGCTGGGTTCTCACTTTCACTTTGCAAACAATGCATACGTCGTACTTCGAGGTAATGTACATGTGTACTTCGGAGTGTATACATGCATACTTCAACTACACGAATGCTATGTGCAGGCTTCACCAAGGGCAAACAGGTGTCCATACCTGACGGTGAGCAAGTTGCAAACCGATCCTTGGAATGGGTGGTGACTCTGTAAAACCCCTGCACGGTAGGGCAGACATCACCTGCCATACTACTGACGCGCACATCACTGGTGTTGTGGGAGAGGTGGTGACACCGCAGCTTTCCGGCTGTTGCCAGTAGAGACATGAAGGTAGGAGAGCCCCGTCGCTACTACCTCACGTGTACGGCGGGCAGATACAGCAGCAGGTTTTGACCACACACAACACCACTAGTGCGGCCCCCTGGGACATGGGGCTGTTAATCCGCTAGAGTAGTGCTTTGGCAACATGCCAGGCTTGCCTTAGAGTACGCAGTGCGGAGCATTGCCAGCTTTTTCGCTACTGTCTGATCTTGTTCTGGTCACACGCACCGTGTGCAAAGGGCTTTCCGCGCCCTAAGCGGAGTTTAATAAGAGTACTATGCGGCACAATGCTGCGATGCCCACATACGAAATAGAAGGCCTGGATGCACTCTCGCTGCGTAAAGTGCATTCAGCACGACAGGTGCACAATGGCAGGGAGAAACCGCGCAGGGTGTGTCGTGTACATCAAAACAGGATAAATATAATGACAAATACCGGCAACTCCTATTAGCACACCGAGCGTTGATGTGGCGGAACTTTGCGAACGCATGCACAAGCCTGGAGGACCTTCCAGGGAGGTGACCATGCATGGCTGAGGAAAGGTTTAAAGCCGGGCCGAAACTACAAATTAAGTTGCAAGCCGCTGCTTGTGATGATAGCTGCAATGCCATCACCGTGTGCGCACTAAATGAGATGCGCTTGCACACGACTGCGCACTCCTAGCAGCAAGTTGCCCATGAGGTCATGAAAATGCCCACCTCTGAGTCAGTTCAGCACGTTCAATCGAAGTTCGTCATGCAGCGCAACTTGTTGGCGCGCGCAATGCTGCTGCAGAGTGCCGTACCCGCTTCCAGCTCAACTTCAAGGTGACGCACGCCATCGGCACCGGCAGGTGTACCGCTGCTGCCGGCCGCGCTCTGAGCCTCGGTCACGGAGTATGGATAGGTCAAGGAGCCCAGGCCTTCGTCAAAGAAGCGCTGGCTGCTCCCATTTCGCTCGCGGGTGACACCAGGGGTGTATGGGTCGCACTGCACCTCACTCTTGGATATGACCTCAGAAAGGTAGGCGTGCAGCGCGGCCTCCCACAGCTCATAGCTGCGCATCCACGAAGCGTCGCGCCTGCACACGGGCACATATGCACATCCGCACAGCGTTGAGCGTGGACAACCTCAGAGGTGCACAGCTCACTACTGAGCTGGTGAGGGTGTGCATAAGGAGGGCGGCCGCAACTTGTTCTCTTGACCTGCTGTCCGGCAATTTTGTATTACTAGTACTTCAGTATGCTGCGGGTACGCCGGCGTTCAAAGTTTCCTGAGTCGATGCCAGCAGTGACGGTTTGTATGGCGTTGTGGCCACCACAACCCTGACGCATCAATGACCGCCACATTCAACCACATACATGGGAGCTGCACTAGTGCAGTGCCGTTCGGTCACACGTGGGTGCTACAACCAAGTGCGCTATACGGTTGTGAGCCACAAAGGATCCCACCTGAAGGCTGCCGGCAGGTGTGTGGCCCGCTCAGTCCAGGACACCCACAGCCATGCCTGCTCCAGCCACCTGTCGCCCTCCAGGGCAGACCACGCAACGCACCCACTCAGGCATGTCAGGCCTACCACCTGCGCAGCCGCGGTGACGTGCCACAGCGGAAACAACAGTGCGCGCAGCCAAAATTTGCGCACTTAGTTACAGACACGCAGCTGTGACATACACAAGGACACCTGTGCGCTTCCATGGAGCGCTCTGCCACACGTGCGGGATCATGGAGTTGTGGTGGTGAGACCCTGATGAGCAGATGCGGCGGCTGCTGGTTAACCAAGCCCACATACTGGGCGAGCGCCGCATAAGCAGCATCCAAGGCAGCAGCTCACAAGCATGCAGACTCCCAGGAGGCCATGAAAACAGCGAGCGTACCAGCGGCAACAGGCACACGTCGCTGCAAGCAGCAGTATGTGCCTTGAGAGTGTGTGCACAGTTTCACCTCCAGAAGACTGGCAACGGTGTCGTGGTGGGAGTAGGAGCATATTCGTGCCATGTGTGATGACCCAAACCCTGCCAGTGCTAAATAGTACCACACGGGCTGGAAGCCTGCAAGCATGACAGACGAAGAGCGGACGGTGGGGTTCTCTGAAGTCGGCAAGGCTGAATCCGAGTGAACGAGGATGTTCTGATTTAAGCAGCTAGACCTGGCACTGCATTTACGTGTGCGCTGCACTTGCTTGCCGTGCATAATTGCGAGTAGACACTGTGGTACAGCATGTTGCTGAGCAATGACATTGTTGGCCATCAACCAGCAAAAAGAAGCGAGTGCAAAGGCACCTGCTGCGTGTGCTGCAACTCGATGTGATGACCTCTGCCACAGTCCTGCCTACGCCAGCATACCTCGTTACCACCGGTGTGCCATGTAAACGTGGTACCAAGGCATCATTCTGCCGCAAACCAATGTATGGGGATCCAAGTGCACAACTCCCACGCACCGGCAGCTACCACCCACGCTGCCCCTAGGAGGAACCACCAGTGGACAATGCCGCAGCTGACTGCCCAGTAGAGGTCCAGCCAACGCCCACTTGAGCGCCAGCTGTGAAGAGCCATGCCCCACAGCTCACTGCTGAGCAGGTTGTCATAAGGCTCTGCGCCCCATAGGTACAGCTGCACCACAATGCTGCGAGGTGAAGGGTGTGCAAGCAGATATACTTGTCATAATCATGGCGACAACGTGCACAGTGGTTAGCAATTGCAGCTTAAGGTGGTTTTGTCCGTCTTATGATGGTTTTCTCAGCCAGCCATTGGCACACGAGTGCACCAGTGAGGTGCGAGCATGAGGGTACAGTAGCGCAGATATTCCGTGTTGTAAATAACTTCTGACACTACAGCTCCGAGAGTCTGGGTCATGGCTAACAAAAGGTGCTGCAAATACTCCTAGTACTTCAGAAGTATATGGTTGCTGTAGGGTCGGCAGACGCGCACATTGTAATCATGCAAACACACTGGCAGGCAATCGTAAGGAAAATACAGAATGTGAAACCTGCAGGTTTGCTCACAGAAGGTAGGTCCAGGGAGAGCACGTCACCGGTGATAGTGCCCATGCGAAGCATGTCCCCATGTGCCCAGCCACCAGCAGCCGCTTGCGAGCCTGGCAGGGTAGAACACACAGGTGGCGTGCGAGCACTGGTCACTTGCCTGCCTTACGATGAATACCTCAGCTATAATAATGGCTTTGGCGCCCGCATGGACACACGTACAGTACACATGCATGAAAGATTCACGTTTACGAGGGGGTAGCCCATGCCGCATGCTATACAAACTAGCTATTGCTGATAATAAAGAGTGCGCACAGCAGCGGCCGACGTCGCCACCAGCAGCAGCTGACTCCTCAATCTTGGAGTAGCGCGCCTTCAGCCGTCATGTGTCGCACCACAAGCACCCAGCAGCACAAACTTTAAGACAAAACCGCTCCTCACATATGAGGACAAGGTCAAGAGGTAAGCATAGTGACAGCATATTGATACTGGTCCTTGACATTGACCCCACACCGTGCTACCACACACACCTGCAAAATATTGCTGGTACCGTTTATATGTGACGGCCCCCTACTGGTGGAGAGACCTAGAGTTTATCGCTCCTAGATGAGTTTTCATATACTCGCAGTACCTCAGAAGTATATTTTCGCATATATGTGGGATGCATATGAGGGAAGGGAGCTCCGGCGAGAGAGAACGGGTGAGTCACACAGTTCGCCTACCTGTAAGCTGACGGTACTCTGTACGAAGTAGCACAGCCCAGTCCCGGCAGCAGCTCCGCACAGGGACAGCACGCCCGCCTTGAGCACGGCGTTGGGAACGTCCATATCCACATCTATACTGGGGCAGGCATACCACGGATTGACCATCTGGCCACTGATGGACGGCAGGACAACCCGTTCGTCGCTGCTCTCAGCTGTTATAGCCTGATGCCGCCAGCAACAGTGGCGGGCTCGTCAGTCCCGCCCAAGTAAGGCAGCTGTGGGTGGGTGTGCTTTTCAAGCTGCGAGGGGCAAGGCTGGGACCAGTCAGCGAAACGGTGTACCGTTTCAACCGGTCCCGGCTGTGCCCCTCGGCGGGCAGGTGTGTCAGAGTGGTCATCATCATATCTGTGTGTAGCCGCACCCTGCGCAATCTCTCTGTGAGGGGCAGCAACAACGCTGCATGTGCAAAGCGCGCGCTACCGAAGCCACAGGCAGGCAGCGAACGAAACAGCATGCGCGTCGATCCAAAAAAAACTCTGCAGTGCTGCATGATCATGATGATGAGCTGCAGACTCCACTGCCGGGTGGTCAACCAGATGCATTGAAATTTTGAAAAGAAAAAACCTCTAGGACAGGTTTCATGCAACAACAGCTACATACTTCACGAAGTACTTTTATTAAACTCCGCTTAGGGCGCGGAAAGCCCTTTGCACACGGTGCGCATGACCAGAAAAAGGGAT
>JAULBY010022564.1:0-46363 GCA_032358315.1 Ophiocytium majus | reverse complement strand
GACTGGGTGCGCGCGCGCCCGCCGCGGAACGCGCCACCGTCTCCGCTCGCGGCACCGCCGCCGCCCGCCGCCGCCGCCGCCCCCCCACCACCCCCCTCCCTGGCCCCTGCTCTATCACTACCAAGGCTGCGGGCGCCTGCGCGTACGCAGAGTGCTGCATCACAGCCAGGGGCGGGGGGGCGGGTGGCGCCCCCCCCGCGTGTGAGCAGAACGTCCCCCAGCGGGATCCCTGCAGTGGCGGGGGGTGCGAGGGGGGGGCTGACCGCCGCCACCTCAGCGCGTGCGGCCGCGCCGGTGGTGTACGTCGGCAGGGGCGACAGGTTTGGGGGGGGTCTTAGGGCCCGGGAGCTTGTGCCCGCGCCGCCGCCGGCGCGGCGCCCCGTGGTGCGCCCGCAGGCCACCATGACGCGCAGCGTGGCCCTGGCGCAGCCGTCTGTGTGGGGGTGAGTGATTGCGCGTGGGTGGCGGAGGGGTGAGCGGCGGGCGGCAGCTGGTGCCCTGCTCAGCAGCACACGGTGCGGGACGTGCGCATCGGCCAGGTACTCAGCAGAAGCAGGGGCGGGGCGGGGGGGGCAGTGCGTGCCGCTGTGACGTGCTCACCGGCGGACATAACATAGGCGCTTTGGTGCATCTGCGGTGTGAGCGGGGGAGCGGCATTCTGTGCGCTTAGCGCACATGGGCTGGTGTCTGATGATGGCGGAAGCTCCGGACATGCTGTTGTTGTGTGGTGTGAACACAGTGGCAGTTAAACTGCTGCCCACCGCGCGTGCCTTGTGTGCCGTGTCCTAGCGGGAGCAGAGTGGGGGGTGGTGCTACCGCCCCGGATGGCTCAGCAGCAGCACGGCTGTGCCCACACGGGGCAGTTCAGCCTGCCGCTGAGCAGCTGTGTGTACATAGTTCCTGTTTATACGTAGGGTTGTTATCACTAGCAGAGACAGGGATGGAGTGCAGCACTAGCGGCAGAGCGTCGCAGCCGCCAGCTGTTTGCATGCCACAGCAGAGAGGTCTCCTGTGTACACACCCCTCGGTCCCAGAGCACAAGGGTCATTACCCAAGTCATTACCCAGGTCTGGCGGCTCAGACTCATGCTGCGTGCGTGCGTGCTGCTTGCTGGCATGCGAGTGCATGGAGCGTGGCATGTCTAGGTTGTCACATCTGCATGCGCAGCACATGTCGGCAGCGCGAAAGCTCTCTGCGTGCAATTGCAGTTAGCTGTGTGTACACTACCTGTCTGGTGTGTGCTGCTGCGCAGCCTTAAATTCGGGTCTGCTGGCGGGGGGCGGGGCGCTTTGGTGCCATGCGGCACTGGTAGCACCTTGTAGACCGCTACGGTATGAGTACTGTTCGACTTCACTGGCAGCAACCGCACCCCATGTGCACAGGGCTTTCCGCGCCCCAAGCGGAGTTTAATAAGAGTACATGGCTAATGTTATGAAAAAAAAGTGATAGGAACAGCTCATGATGGTTTCCTTTGCGGCTACGCCGGTGCACAGCAAACAAATGGTACGCCACACACATGACAAAGGAAGGGATGGTACAACCAAAGTGTCATTCAATGCGATGACGGGCTTACACTGCACATCTTGTGCAGGCGTAAGCCAGTGCATGGCTTTTGGCCGTGAGCGTATTTGTAAGAGTGTGCCTTTTGTGCCTTTTGTGCACACGACAGACATGAAGTGGGTGCGGCAGCTAACGCACAACATGTGCAAGGCTGCTCCCCAGGGGCAATATCAAAACAGTCCAACATCAAAGTAGGCGGGACGTAGAACGCGAAATACGGCAAACAAAGCGCCTGCTGCTGCAGACGGTCCCACTGCGCGTCACTGCCGGCCTGCGAGCATGGCAGCGTACAGTGAGTCTGACTCTGCCAGCAGCTCATCATGTGTGCCAATGGCAGCGACGCAGCCCCCAGCCAGCACGGCAATCTTGTCGGCATGGCGCACAGTGCTGAGCTGGTGCGCGGCGACGATGGTAGTTCGCCTCTGCTGCTGGTAGAGCGCGTCCAGTGCTGCCTGCACCTGGCGTTCATTGTCGCCGTCCATTGCGCTGGTTGGGTCATCTGCAGTTGCGGTGGGGGAGGGAGCGTGCAGTGTTGCAACTTGGTGTCAGGGGGTGTGTGTGGTCCAGGGTGGCTATGGCTTGTGGGTTCCTGGGCCAACAGGCTTGATTTGTTCGTGCAGCGAGTGTGTACGCATGAGCCAGCTAAGGTACTTGCGTCAGTGCACAGCGCGTGGCAACAACATATGGTGCACCGGCTGGTGTAGTGCGTGCCACAGCATGTGCTGTGACCCGCCACCACAATTATGCCGCATTGACGCCACGCGTGCATGCCACATGGCCACCGCACACTCGTGTACTGACATGAGGTACATGTGAGCGGACAGGGGTGCAAGTGCGCAACAAACGCACATTGACAAGTCGCCGTCCATGTCCAGCCAAAGACAAGCCTGGCACGCACCTATGAGCAGCATGGCGGGCTGCTTGAGGGCGACACGCGCTATGGTGATGCGCTGCCTCTGCGCCACAGTCAGCGCCAAGCCAGTGGAGGACCCCATGTCCGTGTCGAAGCCCTGCGGCAACTCCATTATGAACCTGTACGCGTTGGCAGTGCGTGCTGCCTCGTGCACCTCCTCTGCCGCTGCCTCTGGCCTGCCCCTGCGTATGTTGTCCATGATGGTGCCAGAGAACAGCACGGGCTCCTGCCCCACGTAGCCGACCTGGCTCCTGAGCCATTGGATGCTAAGCTCTCGCACTGTGAGACCGGAGCAGGCAGGTAGCTGTATGGTGAGTACGTGTGCGCAACAACTCATGCAAACTACTTTCAAGTACTTCTGAAGTATAAGTATGGTTGGCACCTCTTGTGGCATGTGCTGCTGCAAGTATATGCGCGCGGCCTGGTTCACTTCCAAGCATTCAATGCTGTGAGCCTGCGCCATTTGGTGCAGGTGGGAGCACCTGTTCTGATTGTGCCTATGCCACACCCGCGCATGTGCTCAGATTAGCATGCCCCACACCCACCCTCCACACTCCCGGTCCACTTGTGCCGCTACAAGTCGCAGTGACTGCCATATTGGTACGTGTGTGTATGGACGCATTCAACATGACAAGCTGCGGAGCGTAGTGTGAACATTAGTGTTCTCTCACCGTCTCTGCCATCCAGGCGTAGGGAGCCCTGTGGCGCATCGTAGAAGCGCATGAACAGGGACAGACACGTAGACTTGCCAGACCCAGGCGCGCCCACCTATAGGGCGACACGCGTGCAACGTGTTGTATGTCAGTGGAGCCACTACTAGGGTGCTTGTGAAGAGCACAGCAGCAGTGCCTTGGTGGGCATTTCAGCAGCAATACAGTGTGCTGGCCCTACGCAATTATGAGTGCTGTGAGCGCGGCGAGTGCTGCAACTGCTGCAACACATATACCGACCTTCAAATGGCCGAATGAGGTACGCAGTGATAGTACCTCACATGCACCCACACAACAGTTGCGCCCAGCCACACAACACAACAGTTGCGCCCAGCCACACACAGCTGTGCCATTTTGGCATCGACAACGGGTGCACAATCGCCAGGAGCTGCTGCGACGCGTTCACAGAACCACAGGCGCGGCACGCTAGCATGACTCACCAGCGCAACAGTCTGCCCGGCAGCGACGTGCAGGTCAAAGGTGTCTGTGTGCGCAGGTCCAATGTCGGCCCTGCCAAGCACCAGAGCACCTGCGCGGGTTGGGTAGGCAAACTTGATGCGGCTGAAGTGCACGTCGCCCCGCACTCTAGCCGGCCTGGCACCGGTGGCCGCCATGGGGTCTGTGTTGAGTGGGTCGCTGCAGAGCTGCAGAGTGCGCTCCGCGGCCCTGTATCCCACGTGCTGGCCGCCAGAGGTGCTGTCCATGTCTGTGGCGGCAACCAGGGACCTGTGCAGAGCGTACTGTGACACGGGACAAGTGCAGGCGTAGCGGCATCAGCAGTCAGGGGTGACTGGCAACGAGGCAGCACATGCCACCCACCGTCGTGCTAGCTGCACACTGCAACGGTACGGCAGAGGTACATAGCCAACGTGATCACGCAGGTTGTGTTGCGTACTTGGCGCAGCCATGGTGGTGGGCACTAGCTCGTGACTAGCACACACCGCACCGCCACACACACACAACCACACACACACATACACATGAACATGAGATGAGTCACTCACGATGGCAACAAAGGCGTCAGTGGCGCCCGACGTTCCGTCAAACACCAGCTTGGCGGCCAGCCACAGGACCAGCGCCGCTGCCAGGTTCACAAAGGCGTGGACATAGCCAGACAGGGCTCCGTGGACGGCACTCAGCCTCACGCGCTGCGCCGTGCCCTTGCGCACCGCAGCCGTGTACCGCCCCAGCAGTACGGCCTGCAGATTCAGCGCCTGAACGGTGGGCATGCTGTGAAGTGCCTCTGCAAGTATGCCGCCAGGCGTCGCTGACCCGCACTCCAGCTCTGCGCGGGCGCGGGCCTGCTCCCTGCGCTGCACCAGGCAGTAGTGCAGGAGAGCAGGGGCGGCTGCACGCACAGGGCAGCGGCGGCACAGCAGGAGAGAGCGTCAGGCAAAGTGTGTGGCAGAGGGTCATCAGGGGGGTGCTGGGGGCGTGGGCAAGGCGCATGTGGTGGTGCGCACCGTCCCATGGCGTATACTTTGCTGTGCAACACATGAGTGACCGGCTGCAGCTGTGGAGTCCAGAGCAGAGTCTGATAAAGATGCAAGAAAGGGGAGTGCGCCAAGCTACTATCAACAGGGAAAAGGCAGCACCGACATAACTTGAGAGGGCGGTGTGGGACTTACCAACAAGGGGCACCATGGCCAGTCCAGCCACTCCAATCTGCCAGCAGCTCGCAACGGTGAGTGCCAGGCCAGTGCCGGTGGTCACCAGCAGGCGCAGCTTCATGGCGAACGACAGGCCGGCAGCCTGTGACACAGCTAGGGCGTCGTACTCCAGCGTGGCCAGCAGGCCGCCCGTTGTGCGCGCGTCAAACCAGCCAATGTCATGGCGCACCATCTGCACAGGCATGACAGAGCAAGCATGCCGGCGTGTGCACATCATATGTGTACAGGGTTAGCAGTATGTGAGCACAGGCGACAGCAGTGTGGCTGACGATGCACTGTGCTTGGATGAAAGCCCCTGTCCTCGGTACACATGCCACAATCGCCAGGTCGAGCATGTGTTTTCGGTGTCAGCTTCAGAAGTGCACACTCCTTGCCTGGCCAAGCAACACTGTTGACAAGCACAGGCGTAGCAGCGCCACTGCACCAGCCGTGCATCGCTGGTTTTGCATATCTGAAGTACCATGCTGCATCACACATCATGCTGTGAATGTCCACTAACCGCGTTGAAGGTCTTCTCCCGCACCCTTCGCGTCACGCGCGCGCCTGAAACCGCAAAGCTCATGGTGAGCAAGAGGTGCCCCAGGCCACCAAAGGCTGCAAGCACCAGAAACCCCAGGACCCAGTTGTGGCCGTTGCGCCTGATGGTGTCCGCTCCACCAGGCAGGTACAGAGCTTCCTGTGTGTGGGTAGTGACAGTTACGGTGTAACAGCACCAGTGTGCCAGCAGCAGCCACCGTGTCAGCGCATGTGTGAGCTGCGGCATGTGGGGCAGGGCAGCATCGCACACCATGCCACCATGGCTTTACTTAACATGGCACGCCGGCATGGTACCTGTAAGCTGGTGCGAACTTGGCGTGCAGGAGCCTGGTATTTAAAGGGGAGCGCAACTAAACGCTGTGCAGCGAGACTGAGTGACTGTGTACGAGTGAGAACGGACTTATTCGCACCTGCCACATGCGCAGCGCCGTAGCGGTGAGCTCATGTGCGTCTGCGAAAGAAGCTAAAAGGTTGCGAAGCCAAGATGCTGCCGTGGCTGGGGCCGGTGGGTGTGTTGTCACAATTCAACCACCCAGTCAAAACCAAAAAAAACGCCCACCCTACAGGCGCCAGTCAAAGTCTCTTTATGGGCTAAGGATGCTACACAGCAAACCAGCAGCAAGGCTGTCTGTACCGCCTACACATGCGTCATGCAAGACTATGTACGAAGTATGTTTTTCCAAGTACATGAAATAAATGAGTGCGTACCTGAACGTGCGCGATGACAAGGGCGTCCCCCGTGGCCATGATGCCCACCATGATGCTGCCCAGAACACCCAGCATGATCCACCACCCATCAGTACCATCCAGCAGCCACAGCACCGCCGCCCACGCCCGCCGCTTGCCACCGCTGCCCAGCATCCCAGCCTGTGCCGCAGCATCCGCCGCAACACACCCATCCAGGTCGCCGCCCGTGGACGCATAGGCCACCATGCGCTGCAGCCCCCCCGGCGATGACAGCGGCAGCTCGCTTGCGGCACGCAGCAGCTGCGCCGACGGCGGCTCCTGCGCTCCCGACGGCGGCGCACGGGGCGAGGAGTGCTGCACAGCGCCCCGCTTTGCTGGTTTGGCGGCGGACCCGCGCCTGCCAATGGAGGCGCGGCGCCGCCCGCGCGAGAGGTACCGCCAGGGCTTGTGGTGGGAGCCGGGGTCCCCCACGGCGGCACACTCTGGCGCGCTGGACACCCGGAGCAGCTCTGCGTCGAATATGTGCGCCTCTGGCAGGGAGGCGCACTTGTGGTGCGGGGGGTGGGCGTGGCCGCCTTCAGTGGCGTCCTCCACCAGGTCCTTGAAGGCTCCCTCCACCGCCAGCAGCTGCGCGTACGTGCCTGTCTGGACCAGGGTGCTGCCGGACAGCACGCATACGCGGTCGCAGCCCTCCGCCGCGGTGATGCGGTGCGGCACGGTTATGGTGGTGCGGTACTTTTCGCTGGTGACCGCGTCCAGGGCGGCCTGCACGGTGGCCTCGCCGTCAGCGTCCAGTCCGGCCGTGGGCTCATCTGCAGCGCCAGCCGCAAACGAGCATTGACACTCTTGTGTGCTTAGTGCTAGGTGATGTGAGTAGGGACAAGGTTTTGGCAATCAGCGGCCGTGCCAGTGCTAGGCCCATTACATGCTGTGATGTGTGCATCTTGAATGGCTGACAGTTAGGCATGCGGTGGCAGTTGCGGAATACGGCAATGGCACACTAGCAGCGCCGCGCTGTTGCGTACCACACCTGTGACTGCGAGGTACAAATGTTGCACGCCGCACTGTCAGTGACTCTCGGTGCCCATGACCAAAATGTGGTTGTCACAGCAGCCTTCAACAATCGACATGCCAGTGACGAAAGTGTTCAGACCGTGCATGTTGCTCAGCTAACACTCCTGTGTTGGTACTACAAACAATTGGCTCCAGCAACCCGCTCACCTAGCAGCAGCACTGTGGGGTTCTTGATGACGAGGCGCGCAACTGCAATGTGCTGCTTCTGCGTTGCTGACAGCTGCATGCCTTTGCCGCCGCACTTGGTCTGGTAGCCGTCTGGCAGTTGGCTGATGAAGTCGTGCACTCCAGCAGTCTGCAGAGGGTGGTGGCAGCATGCGCTTTGTTGTGAGCTCTGTGCACGGGAAGGTGCACAATTGATTGAGGTGGTGCACCATATGGGGATGCTCGCATATGCTTGCTGAGACACGGCATGACAAGTGCCAAGGAAGGTGCGTGTACTACAAGTGCTCAAGTACTGACTTCTAAAGTATACCACAAGGTGTGTACTGTGTAGTGGCTATATACACCGAAGTATTTCGAAGCACATGCATGTACCTCTGAAGTACCAATATGAAGTACTGGTACATACAACAAGTACGCATAAAGCACTTGCATCCGCCCGACTTGCCTGACTCAGCAAGGCAAAACCAAATCAAGACGAAACCACAGCCTGTAAACTCACCATGGCTGCACGGGTGACGTCATCATCTGTTGAGCCCGCCTTCCCAAGCGCAATGTTGTCCCGGATGGTTCCCACAAACAGTGTGGGCTCCTGGCCCAGGTAGCCAACCTGGTGGCGGTACCAGGCCACGTTGAGCGTGCGCACGTCTATGCCGTCCAGCGTGACGTAGCCTGCCTTGGGGTCGTACAGGCGCAGCAGCAGCTTCAGCACCGTGCTCTTGCCGCCACCAGGCGGGCCCACCTGCATCACAGGGGTGGCAAGACACGTTTGTGGCACGCGCAGTTAGCATGGAACAGTGTGGCATGCCACGCACCGAGTTGCAGGTTTATGCGTGTCTGTGTGCTCTAGCTGTCAGACACTCAGTGGTCGAAAATGCTACAGTACTAACGGCACACCACGTGTTACGACGTACACACCTTCGCTGTGAATGTGTATACTACTAGTAGTACATCTCAACGGCAGAGCACAGCGCATTTTGCCTTTGTGGTGCGCCAACACAGGGCAACAGTTACCACTCACCAGAGCCACGTGCTCTCCGGCGACAATGTCCAGGCTGAGCTTTCCCAGCACCAGCTGCGTCGGCCTGTGCGGGTACGCGAAGCTAACGCCCCTGAAACCCAGCTCCCCTCCAACAGCCTTGGGCTGAGCACCCTCCGCGGAGCTTGCATCAATGCCCGGCTGCTGCACTGCCATGTGCAGGATGGAAAGCACCGAGACGCGGGCGACCTGGAAGGCGGTGATGCATGGCGCCAGGCTTGACGCGTTGTTGGCCACGCCCATGACTGCGAAGAAGCAGGTCATGGCTTTGCCGCCGGTGATGCAGCTGGAGCCTGCGCCGGCGGTGGTGCAGCCGCCCTCGGCATCGCCCGCCACCAGTGTGACTGCGTACCTGTGAGGCAGAGGTGGGCATGTTTGGAATGCCAGGGAGTGAGTGCAGGAGGGTATGGAGTGAATGGCGCCCATGGATGGTATGAGTGTCATGTATGTGCATCAGCGTGGCATCAGTATTTGGTCTACAGCTGGTCAGCATGAGCAGGCAGGAGGTGCACTAGTGTGGTACGGCCCTGCACAAGCGACCCAGCACTGCTAGCAATAGGGTTACACCAGCGTTAGAGTGCTTCACTCACCAAAAGGTCAATGCGAACACACACTCAAAGGCGGCCGTAGGCAGCATCATGCCCAGCCCAAGGAACCACCCGTTGCCCACCCCTGCCTTCTCAGCCGCATCCAGGTGCTTGTGGTACTGCTGAATTGCCGGTGTCTCCGACGTCAGGGCTGCCACGGTGCGCATCTGGGAGAAGGTCTGCACAGGAAGTTGGTGCACAAATGCAAGGCAACACAGAACAAGGTCTGTCAAACCAAATGGCACTGGTGGGTGATACGGTGTTTTGTGGCAGTGTGAGGCAGGCACACACACTTGATGCGTCAGGATGCCCTTTTCTTATTGGCATGAGTGCATGTGCATCGGCACGCATGCACATCGGATTACGGCAAGCATGGATAGTCTGGCAGCCACACAAGGAAGGGGCAGGTACGCGGTTACACACACACACAGCCAGGTACCAGCAGCACCACCTTGTCTCACCTCGAAAGCCACGTTAAATGCTTTGGCGGCATGCACCTGCACCCGCCCCCCGCACGCAGCGGTCACCCCGTTGACCATGACGGTGGCAGCCACGATCACCGGCACACATGCGAACGCCACCGCCGCCAGCAGTGGCACCTGATAGAAGGCCACCACCAGGCAGCCCACTGCGGCCGTGGCATAGATGAACATGTGCGCACACCTGCGTCCGAGGCCGGTCTCCACGTTGCGCACGGTGGTTGCCAGCATGCTGGAGAGCTCGTCCACCTTGTGGCTGTCGCACCACGCCGCGTCCTGCAAAAACAGCGCAGTTGCCAGTTGCGCAGTGCGGCATCAGTGCACACACTTGTGCTCCCACAGTGCGTGTTGGCATTCACCACTTGTGGCGCTGCTACCGCGCACTTGCGCAAACACTCATGGTGCTGGTTACAGCACAGTTCTGCAGCTCCGTGCGGCGTTGGCGGGCAGCAGTGCCCATCAGCATGTGTGCCACACCACGGCAGGCATTCGCTGGTGCACAGCCTACCGAACGCACCTACCACTCGCATTGCGCATCCCAACGGCCGACCACAACTGGCAGCTTCATGCGCCCGACATGCTGTTATAGATGCCACATTGTGCGTCTTGCCAAGCATATCATGCCCGGGATGAGGCGAACGGCATGCCCTGGAAGCGCACGGCCCAACAGAGACACGCACCTGGTACAGCATTGACTGGGCGACGGCCACCTTGATGCGCTGCAGCTGGCGCTCGCTGGCCGCCACCCAACACGTCACGCTCACCATCGCCGCCACCATACCCACCCCCGCAAACACAACCAGCTCCAGGCACCCCGTCTCCGCGGCGTGCATGGGGTCAGAGCTGTCTGTGCCCGTTATGCCGGCCAGCAGGCGGTTGAGGGTGGAGTGCGCAAGGTCGAGGTGCGGCTGTGGCGCCGCTGCCACGCTATGCGCCACCTGGGAGGTGTCCACGCCGTTGATGCTGTCCAAAATGTCGCCCAGGCTGGTGTTGTTCGCGGAAGGGGGGGGGGGGAGCACGTGTGGGAAGCATGAGACAGGAATCAGCAGTGTTGCTGCAGAGCTGGGATGTTTGCAGGCTGCACTTGCCTGCCCTACTATGATGCATGTGTTTTAGGCAAAGCCATGCAACAGCTACCACGCACGCAGTGGGAACAAGTACGAGGTCACAGGGGCTAAGTATGCTGTCTTGTTACATGGAGAGCATGGACGGTTGGTATGTGTGCAGGCAGGTGGGCAAGGTGCCAGTGTGCACTGCAGCGGTACAAACTCACATGACATAGAGAACAGGAGCCCGCAAGCCTGCCACCACGCCAGCAAGGCTCCCCACCACCATCAGAAGCTGGGAAGGAGGAACACGGAGGTAGCACAAGAGTCGAAGGCAGATGTGGGTCAACGCAACTCACAGACGAAAACATGAGCAGTGCGGGGGGCCAGTGTGCGCAACCCTTGTCGTTTTCCTGCCTGACCCAGTGACTGCCAAAAAGGTGGCCTTGACCAGGTGGGGCACAGCGCACTAGCACCAAGAACTTTGGTGGCCTATGACACATCTACTTGACCTACACCGGTAGGGGCGCCAACTTCTCAGCAGTGAATGGCAGCTGCCTGCCTGGCCCTTGCCATGCGCTGTAATACCACTGAATTACCTTCCCTTCACTTACAATGACAATGAGATGCTACAGTAGTATGTGCAAGCTGCATAGCGACAGCACCCAAACACATATGTAAGCACACAATGGGTTCCTGCGGTGCGCTATGGTACAGTAAGTGTATGTATACATATGGAGTACAGTATGCTTTGGAGCGGCTAGTCATGTTCGAAAACATTACTATACCCCTTGGCAATAGCACAGTCACAACTGCATGCCGTGGTGTGGCTAACCACCAGAACACCACTGCCACGCCCACCGCCAATGTGCACCCTCCCACGCACGACTTGGGCATCCAGCACTGTAGCCGCAGTGGTGCAATGTCCTCATCAACATATCGCAGCATAAAGGGCCAAAGACGCTGACAATTGGGCGCATATACCTCAAGCGCTATACACCAAACACGGTAATAGCTTTACTTCGTACTTCGACATACTTGAGAAGTACTAGTACCTACTGGTATAATTATCAACTGTAGTACTACTGTAGTACTACTGAAGTACCAGCTAAATGAAACCCATAACCATGCCACCCTACCAAGTACTTTGTGGCCATGGGACCATGATTACCTTGTCTGACGTACTGGCGAATGAGAACAGCTGGCGCAAGGTCGCAGTGGTCCTGTGGGTGGACCATGGCGCCCGAAGCATTGCTGCCGCTCAACCAGCCTTGCAGCAGCTGCGCGCCAGCTCACATGCACGCTGACGCTCTCTCCTTACTGCACCCTCCAAGGCCGCCGGCTGCTTAACCTGCACAGCAGTAACGACACTGCTTGTCAGTGCGGCTAAGCACCGCCAGATGCCCAGTGCACGTCGCAGGCGAACCAAAGAGAACGGCTGCATGGGTGCGTATGGAGTGTGCATTGGCTGCGCGTGCAAGTACGCTCTGGCATCGTGGTGTGAGCCAGTGCATGGTGTAGCAGGCCAGTGCAGGTTGGACCCAAACAAAGCAGCCCTGCGATGAGCAAAGCCACCTTAAGATGATCAAAACATGTCATACATGTACCAAAGTACCACAGGTGGTGAGGAGTGTTGATCCCCTGAAAGACAATGTGCTTCACACTTCACCACCAGTACTCGACAGGGACGCAAAAGAGAGGTGTTGCCACTGCTGCCGCTAGGATGACTTGTGAGGCCACCACAGCCCTGGGCTCAGGACCCGCTGTTCCTACTGCCACAGAGGCACGCTCTTGCTACCTGCTCGTGCCGCTGCAGCTGCAAGCATGGCTGCTGCTGCTGCAGGCGGCGCGACGCCAGTGGTCATGCAGGTGCTCCTGCTGCGCTACTGCTGCGGCTGCCGGTGTTGGCCTCCTGCTCTCAGACCCACACCCTGCCGCTGCTGCTCGTCCTGCCACTGCAGCCGGCGTAGACTGCTTATGCTGCCTTTAAGCAACCCCGCACCAGGCCCTGCCCAAGCGCAGGCGCCGCCGCCACACATGGCCAAGCAAGGCGGCAGCAGCAGCAGCAGCAAGTGTGGTCGGCAGGGACTGACACTTGCCTGCGGCGCGCGCCCCGCCTGGTAAACCCAGCGCCAGCGCTGCCTCCCCCCCGGCTGCCAGGTCTCACACAGCCCTAGCAGCAATTGGCATAGGGCGCTGCCGTCTGTGCTGCTGCTGCCCCTTCTGTGCAGGCAGCAGGCCTGATGGTGGCGGCACGTTGTTGATGTTGCAATTGATCATGAGCTTCTCGCAGCATCCCCCCCCCCCTTTTCGACGAGGAGACCGGGGCGTGCTCAGCGCAAGTGAGCAGCTTCTGTGATCACTACCATAATTATAACGTCATGACGATCAGCCTCGAGATCGCGCCCTCTGCACCTCCGCAAAAGCTGGGCACAGCGGCAGCTCCAGCAGCAAGCAAGGCTGCTGCAGGGCACGGCAGCACCTGCACGGGCAGGTTTGCAACCTGAGATACGCACATTCGTGCATGTGTGCAGGACCGCAGGATGCCATGGCCGTCATCTACTCGCCTCCAGGGCCTGGGAAACCGGTTTGTTTGAAATAATGTCATCAACGTTTATTTACAGATAGATAACAATTAAGCAATATTGTCAAACACCTAGATTAAAACAAAGGACGTGGCGCGCTGTGCTACTGGTTGTAGCGCTGCCAACAGAGTAAAACACGACGACTGCCATGTCGTTGAACGACAGCGGCTAGCCTCAGACGTCAGGGCCGTCGGTGGCCCCCTCATCATACCTCATGTGCAGTTGTGGTATACTTCAACACAATATCATTATATTTATTACATCATTATATGTGGGGCACAGTAAATGCACATCACAGGTTGGTGCCACACGTTGTCACCTGGCAAATGCAGCATTGTATGGACACGCACCCTTCGCGTGTGGTCACACATTCCTGGGTGTATACATGAGGCATACTTGTGAGTCTGAGGCGGTGCAAGGCAACCAGCAAAGCAATTCTCAGCGTGCTGCAGCAGGTGTGAAAATGAGAGGCATGCACTGCATGCAGTTGTTTGGTAAGGGCAGCAACGCCATCTGGCATTGTGATGCAAAAGCGCACTCGGGATCCGAAGCGGACACCCATGCCACCACCTGCAACTACCCCCAGCGCCGCTGCGCATACTCATAAGCGCAGCCCCAAGCCCAATCACAAGCGCCACCTGTACTACTAGTAGCAGGAGCATGCAGGTGTTGCGATGAAATCGGCTCTTTCTTGCAACGCCATGCAGGCGGTGCCAAGTTGCGGCAGCTGCTCACGCTCGCGCCTGATAGCCTCTAGCACCAGCGAAAATGCGCCCACGGCCTCGAGACGCGGCCAGTTCTCAGGAGCCAGACACAGAGCACGAACAGGCTTGACCCCACTGTCCGCAGGCTGCCAGGAGTCACCTGTGACACCGGGAAACCGCCGCATTGTGCGCGCCACAAGTTCGCACATGCCAGCATCCCCAAACGCACGCGCAGTTTTCTCACTCGTGCAGATGATACTTACAATGCTGAGGCCTGCCCATTGCGTATTGCCACAGCCACGGCTGGCATGCATGGCAGTCACAATAGCAGCGATCACACCAGCCTGAGTTGAGCGGTTGCGGTTTGATGGCAGCTCGCACAACGTTGAGAGACTGTTCAGGGCGGACTGCGTCACGCTGGAATCGCCGCAGTGGCGGTGCAGTGCATCCACCATCAACTCGCACACTCCTGCCTCTCCCAGGGCCTGCTGGCAGGGCGCCTGATTCTGCCAGGCAAAACACGGAGTGATGCAACAGCAGCAAGCTGGTTTTAGAAGGCTGTGACGGGGTGCAGGGAGACAGGATCGATCATCATGGCACAGCATGCATACTTCAAATACTTCTTGAAGTAGTAGATGGCTGCCTATGCAGCAGCTGTTGTCACACACCGTGGACAGCTGTGAAACGGATCGCAACGTGTCCCACCGTCATGCAGTCAACACTGGCAGCTGAGACGAATAATCCGAATTCGGTACTCGGGTGGGGCACACGCTCCTGCAGTTACTAGCACAGTGCTCAGCACTTGCCATGCATGGCAGACAACACAGTGCTCAAGTTCAACTTGGATGTGCATGTGTCACATGACACATGCACCCGCAGTGCAAGCCCTCTGGCAGCAGCAGCCAAGCTAAGGTAGCCTGGCGGCTGGCAGCTACACCCTCGTTGTTGCATGCACCCTCCATAGCGCTGCAAGTGGGGTGGTAAACCAAGGATCATCATGTGGGCCACTGCAGTATACCGGTACTGCGTAGTACTTCAGCAATTCCTGTGCCTACATAACTACTTTTGAAGTACGAAGTATGTAAATTTCGCTTTAAGGTGCGTTTTCACAAGGTACCAGTATATACACTTGTATACTTCTCAAGTACATACATATCAAGTATATACTCCTCGCAATACTTCACAAGTACTACTGTAGTATATGTACTTCTATTAAACTCCGCTTAGGGCACGGAAAGCACGTTGCACACGGTGCGCGTATAACAAGAAAGAGGATATACATATACTTCAAAGTACTTCTGAAGTATTGTCTAGTTCCCTATTAAGGCCCCCCATCATAATAAGGGTTTGGCAATAAAAAGGGGGGAGGGGGGGCGTCATTTTGGGCGGCTAGGCAAAACCTCCGCCGGGGGGGGGGGGGGGGGGGGTTACATAATTAGGGAAAAGGTTTCCTGATGCCTCTGGGGCCCGTACAACCCCCCCCCTCGATTACGGGGCTTTCCCGGCCGTTTCTGGTCGCCACGGTCAACCTCAACCCAATTTTGCCGGGTCTCAAAGGCCGCACATGGTACCATCTTGGACACACATCGCCGAGGCAGCCCGCCCCACGCTACTGTAGGCAATGTTGCCATGTTCGAGAGCCGAGGCCTGGCGCTGCCTCCCCCGGCACCAGCATCTGCTGTTGCCGTCTGTGCCGCTGCAGCAGTGTGCTGCTGCTGCTGCTGCCCCAGGGTCATCTGCGGAGCGAGGGGGGCAGCAGCGCTGACGGCACAGCCTGGGCACAGCGCTGTCCTGCCCTGTAATGAGGGGATCCACATGCTGCTGCGGCCGCCCCTGCTGCTGCGCCGCCCAGCTGCGACAATAACACAGCTGGCTTCAGCCCTATTAGGCCTTCGGCACTGTCCACGTGCGGTCAGCTGCATGAAACAACACATGGAACACAGGACCCAGCAGAAACAGGCTGTGCTGGCAGTTCTTGATACAAATGGGAGGCAAAGTATTAGGTGCCCAACGTCAACAAGGGGGGGTGACGTAATTTAGGGAGCACCAGTTATGAGTTAAAAGGGGGGGTGACATAACACGGCCAGTTAAAAGGGGGGTGCGTCATAATGGCTGCCTAGTTAGGGTTAAACCTGCCGGTACTTGTACCTTTATTATGGTGGGGGGCCTTAATAGAGTACTAGACAGTATATACTTCCGAAGTATATACTCACGTAATACTTCAAGTACAATTTATAAAACATACATTGAAGTACCTATACATGTACTTCTGCAGACATGTAAACTATGGTAGTGTACCCTGTATACCACTACTTCAGTATGAGCGGATGTATATAATTCGTACCCATCTACTTCAAATATGGTATTATTCAGCACCTAGATACATGTTTAGATGTTTGAACTAGCTAGGTGTGGCACAACTTGAGGTCTCACCGACGCAACACAATAAAATGCGTCTGAAATCCGTGTCACTCCATAGGCGTTGCTGGCATGGGTCCGCATTGCTGCTGCTAGCTCCTCACAGCCGCCCGCTGCATGCAGTCGCTGTTGGTCAGCAGGGCGACGGTGGTATCCGCCAAGGGCAGAGGCTGCAGGAGCAGCATTGCGCAGCAGCGGCAGCACACTGGTCAGGGGGCAGCAGTGACAGGTGTGTCGAACACAAACTAAACAGGAGTGACAAATCAGTGCCCCAGTGGCAATGCACTAAGAAGTACTACTACTTTAGTACTTCTGAAGTCGTATGTGGGTGTAACGTGCCGCATGGTACAGCTACATGGTAGCAGAACCTGTTTGAACAAGTGCAAGCCAGCAGGGGTGGCAGTGTCACCGAGTACAACCCCGACCGACTCTCCTTGTTTGGGTCAAGTGATCACACAAACTAGTGTTGTAAGATGGAATATGAAATACAGCATAGTACTTCTGAAAGTAATTCAAACCTGCTTGCGCAGGTTCTTGGCACGCACGTGATGCCGTCACAACTTGAACGAGCACACTGGGAAGAAGGCCATGGCCACAGCTCTGCAAACCAAAAAAAAACTCTGTGTGTGTGCGTGAAGCCTGCATCCAGCATTAGCAACGCCAACATCCACATCCACATCATTCAACGGCTGCCGCATTAAATAAGTAAGTCGCGCATGAAGTTGCGGCATAACAATACTTGGAAATATGCTTTGTACACATCAGTTGGTACACTTCCAGAAAGGTAGCACACACACTCACTGATGAAAATCGCACCACTCGCGGCCACGTGCACGTTGTCAACATGCCGTACCATGGCAGCCACAGCCAGCTCCAGGGCACCTGCAATGAAACGGCAGCACACCATGCCCGCTTTTAGGGCGCAAGAATTGAGCTACTGCAGCATATGGGCAGGGATGGCAAACGTGCCGCCTTGCGTAGTGCCATGCACACGTGTCTGAAAGAGCATGCGGCACACGTGCATCATCATGTGCATTGTCATGTCTTGAGCTGAAGCAAGTGCACACTATTTCTAGCACAAAGTACACCTCAGCCACACACATACCGTTCTACTGTAGTAGGCTTTTAGGTTGCTACTAGAGCAGTCGGTTGCTAGGAAGGCACTTGGTGCTTGTAGGCTGTATGCTGCGTATCAAACTGCATTTAACATATTGCCCTTCTTGTGCACAACTAGTGGTGCCCCAGCCATGGCAACTGGCAGCAGGTGGGCTATACGCCAGAGAGTGGACTTCACGGCTGGCATCAGTTTTCCAGCAGCGACCGCATCCACAGCACACACATCCGATGCTGTGCAGCCCCACCCTTCCATGACAAACTTTGCAATGCTGAGTCGAGTGTAGTGGCAGGCACACCACAACAAAGGTGCCAGAATCAAGCAGCAGCACTCACCCAGTGCACACACTGTGGCGCCTGCGCCTGCACCGCCATCCTGAATTAGGTATGCAACCAAGGCTCCAAGCGCACGCGCCTGCAGCGCTGCGTTGTCACTTGTTGCCCGCAACCGTTGCAGTTGCTGCAGCACCTCCACTGGCAGACGATGTGGTGTGGCAGTGGTGTTTGACCGTAGCCAACGCTCCAGTTCTGGTGCCAGTTCGCGCGGCGCCACCGGCTGGGGCATGGCAGCAGCAGCCAGGGCTGTGCACTCGTGCTTGTGCATCACCCAGTGCGCTTTCTGGCACTCCCTGCTGCAGTAAGCAGTCACCATGCACCTGCATGCAGTAGGGTGGTGCCAAAAAGGGACAAGGTAAAAGTGCTTTTTACAAATGTCGCTTTAACCATAGCAGTACATCGACGCATACAAAGTGCAAACATCACCGCTGGGCACACGCCGCATGATGGTTGCACATTGTCACAGTCACGGTGCATGCTGATTTGCTTTTTACTACTACAGTTGTACAATTCACTGCCCCAACATGCATCAACAGTAGCTGGCGGTCGGCACTGCTGTTCGCAAGCACAGCACGTACACCTCCTATGCATGACAACAAGGCAAACATTGCCGCCTGAGATTGAATGCAGGTCATCATTGCCTGTACTGCAGTGTGTGTGTGCTGGTTGCACATGGTACACTATTAGATGACTGGATGCTGCTGTCCAGAACATTTTGCTTCATCAGTGTTCCTAGCGGACGTTCAAAGCACTCACCTCTGGCACTTCTTCATCTTTGTGTCTTGCTGCTCGCCGCAGCTTGCACACACATTTGCCAAGTTCAACGCTGCTGGCGCCGGCCCCGCTGCTGCCGCCGCCAGGCCCTGCTCCTCCATGGCCGTGCCCACAGTACCCGACGTAACCTCAGTGTGTGCACCAGAGCAGAAGAGTCACCACACCCACGTCTGCATGCTGCTCCTGCTGCAGGGTACTGTGCCACTGTGCGGTGTGTGGGGGGGAGCAGAGAGTGGCAGCACGCAAGCCCAGGTAGGTACTTTGTGTGGAGGTGCGGACCACTGGTTGAAGAAACAATGCTCTTGCGGTAAAGTTGCCCATGCCCAGGCACCACGGCCAGCTTGAAGAAGCGGTGCCCGCCAGCAGCACCAGCACCCGGGTTTTGGAAGGTTTTTTCCCCTCCTGTACTGTATCGAGGAATCCAGCACTTGGGAAGTCTGCTTACTCAGGAGCAGAGGCGGCGCCATTCCACACCATGTTGTTCACTACTTGCCTTCCGTTTTTGCGGCGGTATAAGGACATAAGACACGCGGCTCCAGTGCGCACCTGTGGCGGCTCGCGGCCACTATCTCTCGTTCCCGCAGAGGTGGTTGCCTCCTCAAGCTTGTCACATCTTGTTGGGATGGTGGGAGCGCGCCATGCCTGGCGAACCCAGCTGCTGCTCGGCCTGTTGGGCAGGAGGTGCTTGCTGGCACGGCACTCAAACTGCTGCTGCTGCTTGCCAGCGTGCTGCCACTAGCACGATGCGCCTGCGGCCGTAGTCCCCTCTAAATTTTTTTTGGAGCGGCCCCCACTTGAAGTTTGTTTCGCCCCTGCAGGCCCTTACGCCCGTCGTTGCGCCACACGAACATTCGTTTGCGCAAGTGGCTGCTGCAGAACGCACACACACTACACACACACAAGTGGTATGGCCTCCAGCACTCCGGCTGATGTTGTGGCTGCTGCTGCTGCTGCCCCACCTGCTGCTGTAGAAGCATCAACAGTGCCAGCGGCCACAGCAGGCACAGCAACAGCGGAAACGGCCGATGATGCCACTTTGTCTGTTGCCCTGCAAGATGGGCGAGTTGTCAGCTACACAGACTGCGGTGCTCCTGACGGCTTCCCAGTCCTGTTTTTCCACCCCGTCATGGGCAACAGATACATGGGGCTTCTGTTCCACCAGGATGCCCTGGCGTTGGGACTCAGAGTCGTAGCTCCCGACAGGCCTGGGTTTGGCAACTCGACACCGGTGCCGAACCGCACTGTGAGAGACTACCCTGGGGACGTGGCCAACTTCTGCAAGTTGCTGGGCATATCCAGGTTAGTGGTGCGGGTGTGCGGGCAGCTACAGCAGTGGACGTGCTGGTGCAATACTGTCTCTTGGCTGCTGCGGCACTCGCACAATGCCTTGTTTCAGCCTGCCTGTCGAGATGCACCCGCCAGCACCCCCCCCACCTGCTGCTGCTGTGCGTGCTGCATTGGTGCCTGGTGACTTGACGCATTGCTACTTCTTGTGTGCGATGTCAAGACGCAACAAATGGAACAGCTGGGATGCAGGCCTACGCCACACCTATGTATTTATTTCCTTGCTTTAAGTACAAACACCTGATCACCAGCGACACACACGCATGCTGCTGCGCGTGCTTGCTGCCAAGCAGGTTTGCAGCAGTGGCGGCATCAGCAGGCTCCATGTACGCCCTAGCATGCACACTCGCACCGGAGACATCCGCCATGGTAGTGGGGCCTGTGTGCCTGCTGCCGCCGTGGATACCACCCTCGAGCTGCTGTCCCGCTCCGCCTATGTCCCTTCGCCTGGCACCATGGCTGCCAACAGCGGTGACGCGCATGGCCCTGCGCACTGGAGAGTCACGCCTGCGCGCATGCGACCTGCACAAAATATTTGGCAAGGGCAGGTACGCTGTGCAGCACGCTCGCTGTTCTGTGATGGTGTGCTATATATAGTCGTGCTCGGCAGTCGCACAGGCAGAGACCAGCTGCGTGCGCTCAGCAGCACCCATGTAGACGATGTACCTACTTGGTACTGAAGTACTTTGAGTATATACTACTAGTATTAGTACTTCTATGGTATGAAGTACCTAGAAGTACTACAGAAGTATACTGTAGTACCGGTACTTTGCAGCAGTACTTGAAGAAGTATAGACGCAGTGTTTAGATTTGAAGTATACATATACTACAGTAGTAGAGGTACTTCATAAGTATGTACTACCAAGTATTACAGTAGTATGTACTTCAACTACTTGAAGTGTACTTCGAAGTGTACTACATGTACTTCAGAAGTAAGTGTTGCATATGCTCTAAAGTTGTGGTACTGCTCAGAACGGCCACGCCTGTGCACGTGTGTCTCACCGCACTGTTTAGCTTGGTGAGCTTTGCACCTTCACCTGCTGAATTCTGAGTTTTGTATTTGCGCCTTCTGCAACGGCCCTCAGTGCGCGTTGTACAATTTACTTCATGTTGTGGCATTGGTTTTATAATTCGTGAATGGTTGCGTGCACGCGCAGAATCTTCAAATGTGTGAACATCCACCAGCAGCATTTGCCGCATCACGCCTGAGGCACGCGAGTCAAAGTCCACACTGTTTCAACTGTTGAACTTGTAGAAGTACTTCAAAGTATCTACTTGTGCCAGAACGCTTTTTGTAGTTGCGAATGCGGCATGTCATTGATATTCATATGTGGACGCCAGGTCAGCTTTGGAGAACTGTGGCTCGCACACGCTGGCTGGTAAATGAAAGTGGGATAGATTTTGCCGCACCTGCTGCTACCACCACTTCACACTGTACTCCGTCTAATTGCTCAACAAAAAGTAGTTGTGCAACTCCTCTACTACTTTGGCCTGCAGCACTGCTTGCAAACATACAGTTTTGCCACCACCGCAAGTTGTGGCACTGACGCGGCGAATGTGCACAATATATATGGCATTTACGTGGTCACTGTAGTAGGGTATGATCATACCAATGAAGTGCACATCCCATGCCACCACCTTGTGGTACCTTCACCCTTCCTTACACTCCGCTGCATGCTGCACCCTGCTGCGTGCACTCAGCGCCGCCGAAAACGAGGCGTTCACGCGCGATCCCGCCACGGCACCCGCCATGCAGCGCGTGTTTTCCCTGTACGGACACAACAACGACACCGCCGCATCCACGCATGAGTTTGAGCTGTGCACAGAGCGTGCTGCGCCCCTTGGCTTCACATACGCCAACGACATCATAGTGCCCGTGCGGGTGTACGTGGGCAGCGTTGACACCATGGTGGTGCCGGAGCTGGTGCAGGCGTGGGCAACACACGCGCGCACTGCGAATGTGACGGTGGTGGTGGCGCCTGGCGGCACGCACCATGGCGTTGGGCTCACGCACCAGCGCGAGTGCCTTGAGGCTGTGGCGCAGGGGGTGCGTGGCGGCGGCGGCGGTGGCATTGAGCCAGCGGCAGCAGCAACAGCTGCTGGGGATCAGTGACCACGCAGGTGTGGGGGGTGGTCAGTACTGCCTGCCGCCGGCGCAACTGTTTTGTCTGTGGTACCGTGGCAGCGCAGGTGTTACTACAGGTGTGTGCAGGTGGCTGAGCCGCAAGTTTAAGTGGCAGCAAGTGGAGTGTTGGGTGTTTTGACAGCTGCAGTGTGTGGCACCTTAGGGTAAGGCAACTCATTGCAAGTGCTATTGCTGAGCTGTCGCATTCAGGAAGTGAACAATGAAACCTTACGCTCTCAGAGGCTCTGTTAAGTGATGTAGCTTGTTGCATGCGCCTGCCTGTGGTGCTGTAACTGCTGTCAGCCTTGTTCATGGCATACAGGCAATGGCTCATCCGTCTGCACATCATATTTTTCCATCATCCTCTGACAGGCAATGGACCGTGCAGTCTTCATCTCCAACTAGACTTCAATACTTTGAAGTATTCACTCATGTGTACATACTACAGCCAGCAGCAGGCACCCACGCTTGCACACACGCACACATGTGCATGGGAAATCACAATAGCAAAGCGGCTGTGAGCTCTACAGCCAGTCATCAACCCTACCCAGCTGAAGCCCCTGTGGACAATCACTTCACACCACTTTGCACGCATTACTGGTGCAACACTGTGCTTCTTGCGGAGTGTATGCAATCTTACTCAGTTGTGTGCCGCCGGCACGCTCACACACCACTGGTACACACCCTGTGCAACCACATCTGCAAGCACTAACATGTGCACGGGGCATGTGCCCTCAGACGAAGGGGCACACGAAACACACTGTCAGGCCATCACCAGCACCACCACAATAACCACCAGCAGTAGCAGCAACAAAACATGTGTGTGCAACAGGATCCGTGCGCTCACACTGGCTACGAGCCAGCCGGTGTGATACAATATTTGGGCGGCAGCCAATTCCATGCGCACTTTTATCGTTTTTATCTGATATGCACTGCTCTCTTGGCGGGAGGAGGGCAAGCCCCAGGTGCAGGGTGGCGCAGCACTGCAGCATCATGCTGTGCGAAGCTGCCAGTGGTGTTGCGTGTGTGGCCTAATTACAGTCGTGTCATGCCACCCTGCCCTGCACCACGCACCTTGCCTGCGGCTAAAATGCTACCGTGGGGAATGGAATCGCCAATGGTAGTGCGCCCATGATGGTATGTGACAGTATGTGTGGCATACTCCCCCAGGGCTGCCCTCCTGATCCTGGACCAAACTGCAGCACCTTGGTACAAACAACCAGTAGTGTGATTTGCAGCGCACCCTTGCTAGTACAAACCCAGCAAAATGTGACAAACCAGCCCCCCTGAGGGTCTCGGACTGGGTGTGTGCGCACACTGCCCAGCCCTTTACTCAAAACAGTACACAACACACACCCCCTGCTGGGGGGTGCGTCGCTGCGCGGTGCACCGCACCCCCCAGCAGCGATGCGTGCTCTTGCCATTGCCACACTTAGCTTCAATGCCTATGCCAACAAACTGGTGCCTGGCTATAGCAAACTGACCGTCACTGCCGCACCACAGTCCCCCCCGGCTGTGCACCCCCCGCAGTGTGCTAACACTAGCAGGGTGCGCATGACGCAGCAGAGCACAGCCATGCTCGTGCTCGCTCCTCTCAACCACACACATGCACCGCGCGCTTCGATACAATGATGGTGCACATGTGCCTACCACAGGCCTGCCCTGGTGGCTGGCTGCCCAAGCACCGCGTCATCAAAAGCGACCCCCGCGCCCTGTGCTCAGGTGTTCGCCAGCTTGCGCTCTGCCATGATGGCGGCCTTCTCATTCTTTGCCTCCTTTGCCGCCGCCGCGCGCTCCTTGGCAGCCATAAACTCCGCCACATTCGTCTTTCTAGCCCCCACTGCTGGTGGCGCAAGCAAGGGCTGCGCCCCCTGCGCCCCCCCCCCCGCCACCGCTGCTGCTGCTGCGCTCGCCGCGCGCTGCTTGGTGGCCATAAACGCCGCCACGCTCGTCTTTGTGGCCCCCAATCCTGTTTGCCCCGGTGCCCCCTCCGCGCGTCCCGCCGCTGCTGCTGCGCCTGGCGGGCTGCTGCTGCCGGCTGTTGCCGCCATGGCTGACTTGTGCTCCTCCCCCTCTGCGCGGCGCGCCGTGCCGCGTAAGCGAGCCAGCAGCCCCCCCCCCTTCTTGTGCCTGTCGCGGGCCTGCTTGCCCTCGGTCTCGCCGTCCCCGTCCTTGGCCCCCGTGTTGGCCGTCGCCGCCTTTGCCTCGAGCCTCTCCACCTCCCGCGCTATCTGCTCCCTGTCGTTTTTGTCGAGGGCGTTGAGGGCGTCCATGTGCGTGCGCGCGCGCGCGTGGCCCGCCGCTGCGCCAACCGCTGCCGCCTCTGCCGCGGTGGACAGGTCGCCGCTGGTACGGTCGCGTGCGAGCTTGACCTGTCGGTCGTTGGCTCTGATGGTCTCGAGCACGTCGTTGGCGTCACGCTGCTTCATCTTGTTGGGCGTGATGTCTGCGAGGTTGTCGTGCTTGACGACCTCACAGCTGCCGCGCAGTGCCACCGCCGGCTTGGCCTTACTCTGCTCGGCACAGTGGCAGTGTGTTTGCGTATTAGTGAGTGTGTGTTACTGTGTGCGTGTGCAGAGACGCCTGTCACAAGAGAGGCCCCTACACATTTTGTATGCTGCTGGAGAGTAGCGTAATAACTTGGTGATAAATAAGTGTACCAAAAACAAATTGAAGCATGTACTTCACTAAGTATACAAAAAGTGTGTGCCTAAGTACTTGAGCCGTAGCGACGACATTTTCTTGTCTTGTTGAATTGATTCACTCAACTTGTTGTGACAATTGAAAACTTGAAATGGCCTAATCATGCCAGTAAAAGGCAAAACATAGGTATAGGCCCACATCCTCTCTTGGGGAGAAAACACCAAAAAAGGCAACCATTTTTAAGTGGGCAGGTACCGATACATTGATTTATAAATCAGATCCGTTTTTACTAAAATAAGAATGGTACCAGGTATGTACCCGGTGACTGCTGTGGTACGATAGGGCAGTAAGTAAAGCAAGCAACGAACACTTCCTGGGAAGTAGATACTGCCATTTGCTGCCCCTGTGAGTGCCCTTCACCTCCCATTGCAAAAAGAGTGACCAAAGTTCGAACTTGGCCGTCTTTTTGGAGCTTCAAGGTGCTTCAATCCATCTGGCCAAGAGTGGTAGCAGCCTCTCATTACACTTTAGGTGATGATATCACAGCCCGTGCCAACCGCCCTGGCAAAAGCCAAGCTTGCTGGTATTAGGGGAAAACTCGCACTCTCCTAGACTAGCAAGTCTCACAGTTTCATAACCTGTCGACAGGCTTGCAGTGTGCCACTGCGGCAAATATCTTTGTGGTGGCGGCCACAAGCTAAGGGCGCAAGGCGGCACAATCACAACCACATACTAGATGTGAAGTACATGTTACGACATTACAGTGCTGGCATAGATGAAGACCACAAGTAGGTACTACCTACTACTAACCTCGCCCGATGCGGTCTCGCGCCCCTCCTGGCGGTGCACCGAGAGTGCCTGGCTCTGGGGCTCCGGCGCATTGCGCTCGCTGTCGGTGTGGGCAGTCCCCTCGTCTGGCGTGAGGGGGCTTGCTGGCTTTGCCGCCGCCGCCGCCTCTGCCGCCGCCGCCTCTGCCAGCGCCGCTGCCTCTGCCGCCCCAGGCTCTGCCACCATCGCGCCGGCGTCATCCCGCTCACTGGGCAGTGCGGCAGAGCTGGTGACAGCAATGCTGGAGGGGGGAGGCGTGCCGTTGCGCCGCTCGGGTGACTGCATGCATGCACAGTAGAGGCACACACACCACAGGCACATGAGCACTTGTTAGGCAGCAGACATGAGTGTGGCAAAGCACAGGCACATGTGTATGCAAAGCTGTGTTGTTGTTACCATGTGCACACGTGCGGCACATGTACTAGGGGCCTGGCTTGCACCTCATCCCGGGGAGGAAGGAGGCTTTATGGGAGTCACCACACCAACACACTGTGTGTCCGCGGTGCTGTGGACATCCACACATACTTCTTGATTTGGTGTACATCTATCGCCTGCAGCACACATAATAAGGCATCACTGCTAGCCACCACCACCACCGCCACCGCCACCCCCCCCTCCAGACCCTCACCTTAGACCTCCTTCCCTCTCCGCTCCCCAACAGCGCGCCGACCGGCCTCCTGTGAGCGCCGCTGCCATGGCCCCTGGGACTGCTGCCAGACTTGGCAGGGCCTGGCTGTGGCGACAGCGGCAGCGGCAGCGGCAGCTCCTTGTCCTGCACTTCCCCCCTCAACACAGCGACACGCAGCTGCTCCTGCAGTCGCGCGTTCGCCGACGTGAGCGTGCCGATGCGGGTGCGCGCCGCCCGCTTGGCGTGCTCCAGCTGTGTCACACGGGCTTTTGCCGCCTCTGCCGCCTCCCGTGCTCCGCTTGCGTCCTCTTGCGCCCGCGCAAGGGCGGCCTCGGTCTCGAGCCTGGACTTGTTGGCCGCCTTCAGGCGCGTTTCCAGTGCCGTGCTGCCAGCCACCGCCGCGCGCAGTGCAGCCGCCTGTTCCGCCTCCCTTGCCACGTTTTGGGAAACCTCCGCACGCAGCGCTGCCACCTCCTGCTGGAGTGCAGCTGTCTGGCTGTCGGCACTCTCACGCGGTGCTGCCTCCTGGCTGGCGCGCTGCTGCCCTGTGGCACGCGCGGCTGCTGCAGCCTCCGCCTGCAGCTTCCCAAGCCTTGCCTCCACCTGCAGCTTCCCAAGCGCTGCCTCCACTGTGTTGAGCCGCACCGCCATCGTGTGCTTTGACTGCTTGGCCTCCTCCAGTCGCCCCTCCAGTGCCGTGCATGCGTCTGCCGCATCACGCTGGGCCTCCGCCTGGTCTGCTGCCAGCAGCGCATGTGCATCCACCGCCGCGCGCAGTGCGTTCCCCTGCTCCGCATCCCGTACCTTGCACTCAGCAACCTCCGCACGCAGCGCCGCCACCTGTTGCTCAAGTGCAGCGTTGTCGGTAATGGCGGCGGTGGGGGCGGTGGGGGCGCTGACGGTGGCGGTGGCGGCGGTGGCGGTGGTGGCGGCGGCGGCGGCGGTGGCGGTGGTGGCACTCTCCGCCTGCGTGTGTGTGTGCACACACACAGAATGGTGAGTAGATTAATAAGCTGAGTCACAATGTGGTGTGTGGTAACAAGCGTAGTGGCTGTGGTTGCGACATTGCGAGGCATGCTGCAGCCTGTTTTGTGCCCATTCGACATCACACAGAACTCACAAAGTGTGGGCAGTGTTCGGGCGGGTACGTGCTTTGAAGCGACCCACTTTGATGGTCGATGGCAAGTGCACAATATTGCACTTGTAGCTGAAGGAGATGATACAAGACAACACACGTGTCATATCATTGAGTGGCCCCCGTGTTGTGTGTTGATTATAGCACCATCATTTGGGGGGCACTGGTATGATTGCGTGTGCTATGCATGCGTTGCTGGGTAGCTGGGTAATGACACGCACACTGCAACGAACATGTGTACACAAAAGAAACACAGCTACCTGACAGCAGTGCAGCACACACAGCTCACCTCAGCACCGGCCTCTCCCTCACTCCCACTCTCGTTGCTGTTCGAAACGCCAGCCTCCGCTGCACCCTCCTGACTCTCCCCCCCCCCCTCCTCCACAACCGCTATGTTGCTCTCTGCTGCACTCCTGCTCTCATTGCCGTTCACAGCTCCAGTGCCCCTTGAGGTCCCCTCCCCCTCCCCCTCCCCCTCCCTCTCCCTCTCCCCCTCCCCCTCCCCCTCCTCCACAACCAGCATGCTGCTGTCCACCACCCCTGCTGCCGCCGCAGCAGCCGCAGCTGCCTTGCGCCGCTGCCGCCCCCCCTTGCGCTTGTGCTTGTGTGGTATTGGGGCCGGCAGCTCAGGCTGGTGCGGTGGTGGCACAACGGGCAGCCTGCTGCCCACCCAGCCAACCAGCTGGGGCAGCACCACGCAGTTGAGCAGTGCACCAGTCGCCACACTCCACTGCATAGTACATGGGAGGGGGAACAGGGGCAAGGTGGTGGGATCAATCAGGGCTGTCACGTCACCACCAGCACCACCACACCACCAGCACCATACCACCGGCATCAGTGCAAGCCAGTGCACCCGTGCTGCTGCGTCACTGAATGAACAAGCACACATGTAGACTACCAAGTGATTCCAGGGCAGGTGTGTGTGTGCTGCACACTCCACTCCCCCCCACTCACCATTGCTGCTCCTTGCTGCCTCTTCGCAAGAGCCCTGCACATGCCGGTCGACGTGTACACCCCCACACCGATGGCCATCCCTGTCAGCAGGTAGTTGACATCAACCGCACCGCCACACGCGGTTCCCAGCACTGCAAATGCACGGGTCTCTGCCCACCGGCATGCAATGCTCAGCCAGGGCTTGGCCGCTGGTGCCTCCCTGCAGCAGCAGCAGCAGTCATCATCACACACGTGGCAGGCAACAGTTAGGACACAGTGTGCTGGTGTGTGCATGGTGGGCGCCAGCAGCAGCAGTGCAAGTGCACACTTGAGTGTGTGCACACGTCACTTACAGCCTAGGCAGGACAACTTGCAACAGCATCGTCTACTGTGTAGCACCACAGCAGTCCTTTATCCGTCTCAGTCAAAGTAACACTCACTTTGCAAGCTCGAGCCGCTGCACGGGCAGCTGCGGCGCAGGCTGTGCGGAATCCGTTGCCGTCGCCTCGGACACACTAGCAGCAGCCTGCTCATCGGTAGACACCTGCGGTGCCTCGGCAGCACGCTCCTCGGGCCCCGCCACCGGGGCCTCGTCTGCATAGAGCCACGACACCGGAGCTCCTGGGTAAGTCTCAGCCACAGAGGCGGCAGTAGCGGCATCCATGCGGGGGGGGACGCGTGCCGTGCCATGTGCGCAAGCTGACTGGGGGCTGCCCCTGCTGCTGCAGATGCCGATGCTGCTGGTGTTGAACGCAACAAGAGAAACCTAAGTGTCGCTCACGGGCACAGCATGACAGCGAGCAGCTCGGCAGGAGGCCCGCCACCGAGGCAGCAACGGGGGGGTGCTACTGCTGTTGCTGCTTGCGTTCTGCCGCATTGCGCACACACCTGCCGCCAGAGTTTCTTGCTCGCACTGCTGCTGCTGCTTGCTCACAGCACGCGTCCACGCCCTCCTCGTGAGAGAGGTTCCCACCAGGGTGGCCATCGCAGCGAGTGCGATCGCCACCACTCCCTCCTCCCTTCCCATGCTTGGGGGGGGGCGCTGCCCCGCCTCGTTTGCGGCCTGTGTGCTTGTTGCCTCTCGACCCGACCCGAGAGGTGTCTCAGTGCACGGTGTGACCACGCTTCCAATCACCGAGATAAAGACTGGCGTTCACCCTTAACCTCGCAGAGCCTGTCGGAAAAGACGTTACAGATGTGTTCTGCTGAGCGCTGGAAGTTGAGGTTGCCTTGTAGGTTGCGTACTTCAAGTTGCGAACTCAGACGTGCCTGTCCGAGTCAGAGACGCACGCATCATTGGGAGGGATTGTTGGGTGCCGCAAACCTGCAGCTGTTGCGCGCGCGCAGGGCAGGTCAGGCAGACCGCTGCCGCATGCCATCAGTGCGAGGTCAGTTACTGATGCAACTCCGTTTGGTCCCCCAGTGCCTGCATCTGCTGGTTCTCGGTGTACATCAACGTGACATGATGGTTGCTGCTGCTTCTTTCAACAGCTTCTTTTGCTGGCACCAAACTCTCTCTCTCTCTCTGTCCATCCACGGCGTGTGCCGACCCAGCTTGTTGCACTGCGTGCCGCTCGTCGTCCTCTCCCCCTTCACGCAGCTGAGCGCAGTAGCAGGTGCGCCCTGGCGGCTGCAGAAGTCATGGAGGTGAGCTGCTGGTCCATCTGCTGGTTGCTGCGTTCAGCAACTTCAGCTCGTGCAAGCCAGCCTCCGCGCGTGCGGTGGGGCTGCCCGCATGTGGCGGCCATGTGGAGCAGCAGGCCCACGCACAGCTTCAGGCACAGCAGCAGTACCTGCACCTTGCCCCGCTGGTGTACCCGTGTCAATCAGCAGAAGGTTATGTGGCAGCGGGCACCATGCTGTGTCATTGCCCCTGGAGGGCTGAACAAAAAGGGCCATGGGCTTGTAAGATCGTTGGTCAAGGGGCTTGCACTGTACTGCTTTCCAGCAGCATGAACCCCGCACACTTATGGCACACTTGCTGCCGCCTTGCTGAGCCCACGCCAGGATGCCGGCGACAGTTCTGACGGTGGCGCCGCACAGCAGCAGCAGCAGCAGGAGCAGGAGCAGGAAGGCGAAGCTGACATTGTTGAAGTCGACTCAAGCTGCGATACCGGGCTTGGCAGTGACACGCTGTGCACCCAGGACCCACCATCTGATAGCGGGGATGGGGGCATGGAGGCATCAGAGGATGACAGTGATTGTGAGGAGTGAGGAAGCGGACTGGGAAGCAGCGCCTGAACACGGTAGCAGTCGCGGCGGCAGCGCAACTGGTGGGGGCGGCGCCAGTGCAGCTGGCACTTGTGAGCGGATGGAACGCAAGCGTAAGAGGGCTGTTCACAGCTCAGGCTACACGGGAGTATCCAAGACGGCATTTGGCACATTTCGTGCCAAGCTGCATGTGGCATTGCCTATGGAAGGGTGAGTTTATGGTGTGCAACGGTGTCATGGTTGACCACCATTGTGCACAGTCGAATCGCTGTGTGTGTGTCTTGTCCTGAAGCTGGCCGTACCACTTTCAAATGCGTGGTGCACTGATGGTGGGCTGTTTTTTACCGTCTGCTAGAAGCAACGCTGTCAGGATGCTGAGGTTGTCATGCTAGTACCGCTGTGCTGCTAGTTATCTGCGTCTCTTAGAGCAAAGTATACTTCTAGAAGTACTATAGCAAGAGCATATCCAATAAGTTACCCACTGTGCTCTAGATGAGATGTATCTGGTTTGACATTGGGGTGAGTATTATGGTGCGGCTAACAACAGCTGTCCCCCGTGTTGTTCTGTGCCACATTTCTGCTGTGCTTGGAGCAGGGGGGGCAAGGGCATGGCCACAATTCACTTGCCTTGTGCTGGTGCGACAGCAGACGAAGCAGTCGTGATGCGCAACGAGGCTGTGACCCTGCTTCTTCCGGAAAAGCGGGTAAGGCACTTTGCAGCTTCAATTGCCGTGAAACATGCATGCTCCCCATGCTCTCCAGTGCCGTGGTCAGCGCATCTCCGCACACTGGTGTGTACCATGTACACTGCAACGGCATGCGGTACTTGGCCATGCGACACGTCACCATCATGCAAGACAGTAATCATGCAGTGTGTTGCACATGCCACCAAAGGTGCAAACCACAGCTGTTCGAACCCTTCCCCCACCCCGCCCAATAAGCATGCGCATTGCATTTGTGAAATTGTGCTGTCGTGACTGGGCACTCAAGTATGTAAAATGCTGTATGACATGGCATAGTGCCAATACATACTTTGAGGTATTTCCTAGTAGTACATGCCGATGCGTTGTTTCATGCACACCATTGTGCCCGCGCCCCGCTCGTGACCCACCAGGCTGCAATGCTGCAGCAGCTGAAGCCTTCCGCGAGGATCACGCCTGCACGCATGTGTGAGCTGCGCAAGATGGTGCCGGACAAGGTCAAGCAGAGGGCACCCTACGCACTGCGTGCTGCTGGGACTTCAAGTGCCGCCGCTTCAGCAGCAGCTGCCACTACCCTGGTAAGCTGACCACCATCCTTGTGCATGCCTTCAAGACCCATCCCTGTTGAAGCTGGCGTGCAGGAATCGGCAGTGCGCAACTGTGGCGCAGCACAGCATTGAGAGCTCCAGGCATAGCAGCAGCAGCTTGCAGCATTCAAAATAGGCTTGATTGCACGTATCGGTATATCAAAGTTCTATACTGAAGTACAAAAGAGGCATAGATGTATAACTGCTAATAATCTACTACTTCAAGTACAAGACTTCAAGTACAAAGTACTTATAAAGTAGTAAGTACACTACATACTTCGTACATACTACAGTAGTACATACTATGTAGTTCCTGCTATACACGGTACTTCATATATACTACTAGCAGTGTATCACATATACTTCAGAAGTACATACTTCGAAGTACTTGAAGTACCATATAGATACTTCTTGAAGTACTTCTGGAAGTATACTGAAGTATGTATACATATGTTTGGTGCTTCAGGTTCCGTATACTTCTACATTTGTTGTTAACTCATCTAGGAGTGGTACTTGCTAGGTCTGCCTGCCGACAGGGCCGCCACCTGGGGTGTAACCAATGTACGGGATGAATAAGCACACACTGCGCCTAGCATGGCAAGGCGGCAATACACGCTGTCACCGAAGCGCGGATTCCTTCAAGCTGTGATACACATGTGTTCTGCAGGCTGGTGTCGGTGTACAATTGTCCAGAGAGATGAGGGCATGTAGGCGCCGCAGCAAGGCAGCAGCTTGAACCTGCAAACGTGCGGGATGGTTGATTTTCTAATTTATTAGGAGCGGAGTTTACACACTGTGTAGCAGCACCATGTGCCACATGTTGTCTGTGTGTCGCATACGGTACCGCTGCGCTAAGTGGGCTGCGCAAGGTGGATGTTAGCCCACTATAGTCAAGCTTTTCTTTTCTCCGCGGCTATCAAGTACTTCGAAGTAGTATACAGCTGCACATCTCAGACCGAATCCGCTACCCACTTACATGTATGGCACTATGTACGCCGCTCATTTGTGGCCCATGGCAGGACGGCGGTGGCAGTGCACACGGTGGCCATATGCATCAGCACCACTGGCAGGAGCAGCACGGCGATGAGGCTGACATGAGTGAAGTTGGCTCAAGCTCCGGAACCGAGATCCGCAGCCATGATGGCCTGGAACCTGACAGCGAGGATGGGGGCATGGAGGCATCAGAGGATGAGGGTGACTGCGGGGAGTCGGACTGGGACGCTGGGCGCGAAGGTGGTGGCAGTGGCGGTGGTAGCGCAGCTGGTGGTGGCGGCGCCAGTGCAGCTGGCACTTGTGAGCGGATGGGAATGAAGCGCAAGAGGGGTGTGCCCAGCTCTGGCTACACGGGAGTGTACGAGACGGAATGTGGCACATTTTCTGCAAAGCTGACTGTGGCATTGCCGGTGGAAGGGTGAGCTCAATGGTTCGCACCGGCATGTGATCAACCACCATTGTGCAGTCAAAATCGCCGTGCGCATCTTGTGTCACCTGCGCATGAAGCTGGCGGCACCACTTTCAATTGTGGCCTGCCCTGATGGTGGGCTGTGTCTGGACTGTCTGCTACAAGCAGTGCTGTCAGGGCGCTGACGGTTGGCATGCTGGTGTTGCTGTGCTGCTGAAATGTTGCCGCTTCTTTCACCCAAGTAGCAAGAGCAGCTGTCACTGATTAGCTGGCTGTAAGTGCGCTGGAACTGGTTTGTCAGCGATGTGCGCATTATGGTGAACATGGTGGCTAACAGCTGTCCCCTGTGTCTTCTGTGCCACAACGCTGCTATGCTTGGAGCAGGGGCCGCAAGCGCAAAACCACAATCGAGTTGCCTCGTGTTGCCACAGCAGACGAAGCGGTCGTGATGCGCACCGAGGCTGTGACTCTGCTGGCCCTGCGCACGAGGGTAAGGCGCGTCGGAGCTGTTGTTCATTGTGTGCTGCCCCATGCTCTCAAGTGCTCTGGTCACTGCATCTCCACACACTGGTGTGCGCAATGTAACTGCAACCGCATGTGTTAGTTGGCCATGCCGTAGGTCACCGGCACGCAAGACAATAAGCATGCTGTGTGTTGCACATGCCGCCGCAGGTGCAAACCACAAGTAATGAAAAACCCTCTCCTCCCCGCCCCAAGGATGCATGCATATTGCGTGTGTGACATTGTGCAGTGTTGATGGGGCACTCAAGTACGTCATTGAGCCACTGATTCATGACATGGCATATGCATATGCCGCATACCGTAGTATACTTCGTATTAAGCCGGTGGGTTATTTCATGCACATCATTGTGCCCGCGCCCCGCTTGCGACTGATCAGGACAAAATGCTGCAGCAGCTGAAGCCTTCCGCAAGGCTCACGCCTGTGCGTGTGTGTGAGCTGCGCAAGATGGTGCTGGAGAAGCTCAAGCAGAGGGTCCCCTACGCACTGCGTGCTGCTGGAAGTGCTGCCGCTTCAGCAGCAGCTACCACTGCCCCGGTAAGCTGGCCACCATGCTTTTGCATGCATCAACGACCACTGTTGAGGCTGTGTGGATGGTGGGCAGCTATAATAATTGTGGCGCACATCACCCAGAATTTCGGGCACAGCAGCAGCAGCTTGCACAAATCAAAACAGGCTCATTGACAAATTCTTGATTTGTGATAGTTTAGGTATTTGGAGACTCATGTAGGAGCGGTACGCGCTAGGTCTAGGGCCGTCACCCCTGGTGTCTGAGGCATGCGTTACGGTTAGGGCTAGGGTTAGGGTTAGGGTTAGGGTTAGGGTTGCACATGTCCGAGGCAAGGGGTGAATTACGCAAAGATTGTGCCTACCGTGGTGACCAAGGCAGCAATACTCGCTATCATTGAAGCACGGATTGCGTGCTAGAGCTGTGATGTGCGTAACAGGCTGCTGTCTGTGTACTTGTCCAGAGATACCAGAGCATGTGCGCACCAAATTCAGCCTGCAGGTTGAGATTGCGAAGGCGTGGATACTTCCTTGGCGGCGGAGTGCATAGATGGTGTAGCAGCTGCTGCGCCATGATGTCACATATTGTCTGTGTCCTGCGTACGGTAAGGCTGTGTGCGTGAAGTGTCTTAGCCTTCTCCTCAAAGCCTGTGCGCCTATGAAGTATGCAGCTGCAGGTACACACTTATGGCAGAATGTATGCTGCTCCATTTTGGCCCATGGCAGGACAGCGCGGCGGCATCAGAAGATGAAGTTGACTGCGAGGAGCCGGACTGGGAAGCTGCGTCTGAACGCAGTGGCAGTGACGGCGGCAGCGCAGCTGGCATTTGTGAGCGAATGGGCAGGAAGCGCAAGAGGAATGCGCACACATCTCAGACTGGCTACACGGGGGTGTCCAAGGTGCCAGGTGGCAAAGCTCGTGCAAGGCTAGGTGTGGCATTGCCGGTGGAAGGGTGAGTTCAATGGTTCGCACCGGCATATGGTCGACCACCACTGTGCATTTCACAATCGCAGTGTGCATGTTGTGTCACCTGCACATGAAGCTGGCGGCACCACTTTCAGTGTTTTGTGCATTGATAGTGGGCTATTTTTCGAGCGTCTACTAGAAGCAGTGCTGTCAGAGTGCTGACTCAGCTCAGAGGCTGGCATGCTGGTGCCGCTGTGCTGCTAGTTCTCAGCCTCTTTTAGAGCCAAGTAGGAGTGTATTCAATAAGTTACCCACTGCGCTGTAGATGAGATGGATCTGGTTTGACATTGGGGCGAGTATTATGGTGCGGCTAACAACAGCCGTCCCCTGTGTTGCTTTGTGCCACAACCCTGGTGTGCTTGGAACAGGGGGGGCAAGCGCAGGACCACAATAAACTTCCCTTCTGTGGGCACAGCAGACGAAGCAGTTGTGATGCGCAACGAGGCTGTGACCCTGCTGTCCCCGCACTGGAAGGTGAGGCGCCTCGCAGCTGTCATTGCCGCCCCGGTAAAAGTGCGTGCTCCCCCATGCTCTTGAGTGCTGTGGTCAATGCATCTGCGCACACTGGTGTGCGCTATGTACATGTGCAATGCAACCGCGTGCATTACTTGGGCATGTCGCAGGCCAGCCGCACGCACAAGAGTAAGCATGTCATGTGTTTGAAATGCCCCCGCAGGTGCAAACCACATGTGTTCCAAAAAAAAAAAATCCCTCGGGCCCCCGCCCCAAGGATGCATGCATCGTGTGTGACATTTCACAGTGTTTACGGCGCACCCAAGAAGTATGTCATTAAGTCACTGGCTCATGGCATGGCATGTGTTATTCTCAATTGTATATGCCGGTGTGTTGTTTCATGCATGCCGTTGTGCCCGTGCCCCGCTCGTTACCCACCAGGATGCAATGCTGCAGCAGCTGAAGCCTTCCGCAAGGCTCACGCCGGAGCGTGTGTGTGAGCTGCGCAAGCTGGTGCTGGAGAAGTTCAAGCAGAGGGCACCCTACGCTCTGCGTGCTGCTGGGACTTCAAGTGCTGCTGCTTCAGCAGCAGCTGCCACTGCCCTGGTAAGCTGGCCACCATGCATGTATGTGCAAGGCATCTCTCTGTTAAAGCTGGTGCGGAGAAATGGGCAACAATTGTGGCGCCGCACCTCACTCATAGCTCCAGGCACAGCAGCAGCAGCTTTCAGCAATTCAAAACAGGCTCAAGTTCACATCTACTACAGTACGGTAGTATATACTTCTACTTGTACAGCAGTATATACTGCGAAGTCAGTAGGTACATAGGAAACGGGCACAAAATTATACCATGCCATAGTTCTGTATTAATATTACGAAGAGGTTTATCGGCGGGCGTCCCTGCAGGCAGGGAGCGTAAGCGGACTGAGGCGGGCGCACGCCTAATAGTTCGTCGCGAAGTCCCTAGGGATAGTCGCGGTGGAATTGACCCGGGCTGTGTTTTGTCGCAGGGCAACCTGGGTGCCGTCCCAGGTTTTTGAAACCCCCGAGGGCAGACCTGTGCAAACCAGCTTCGGAGCGCAGGAGCAACGCCTAGGGCAACGCTGCCACAGAAGGCGTCAGTGGTGGTCTTTGCGGCATCGGCGGCACGTGTCTCATCGGCGGCATTTGCACAGCAGCAGCAAGGCATGGTGTTATCCTATGGAATGAGATTGACCGGAGGTTACTACGCCTTTTCACACACACAGACTTTTTTTTCCAACACCCAGGCAGACAGCCAGGCAGCGTGCGACGCCCGCCGTCTAGTTCCGCCTCTTGTGATATACTTTGAAGCAATACTTCAGAAGGTACATTAAAACTACTTCTACTGCTGTACATACTACGAAGTATACTGAAGTATGTGTGTATACTTCGAAGTGTGTACATATACTTCTGAACATGTGTTTGGTACCCCAGGTATATGAAAACCCATCTAGAAGTGGTGTTTGCTGGGTCTGCCCGCCGGCAGGGCTGTCACCCGGGGTGTAACCCATGCAAGGGATGAAAAGCAAAGGCTGCCCGTGTGCCTACAAAGGCGATAATACTCACTATTGCCAAAGCGCGGATTACATGTTGAAGGTGTGAATGTTCAACAGGTTAACTGTGTACTTGTCCAGAGACACGACCACCTAGTATATTCCTCGAAGTACATACATTTGCTTCAGAGGTATGTATACAAATGTTATACTTCGAAGTACTTCGAAGTATAATACAGTAACTGTAGTACAGGTACAAAACAGGTACACAGTCATTCATATGTAGATTTGCATGTATACCTTCAGAAGTATAAGAATGGTATCCATGTACAGTGTATGCATAGTATTACTTCGAGATACATATACTTCTCTCTATGTACAGTGTGTATTGGTACATATATGGTATATTCTGGCCACAGCCAGCGTCCGCACCACCTTCCTGCAAGGCTTGCTTATGCAGTCGCTGCTGGTTGACTGCACCTGCTCCATGTTCGCACCGAGCCGAGGCACTCACCCTGCACCAGATACACAAGTAAGCCCGTTCCAATCCGTGTCACATGCGCTGCAGCGCCCACATGTACTTGAACGCACCACATCGATCTCTATGATGGAATCCGCGCTTCCGCAGGTGCGAGACTTGACTGCCCTGGGTACGCGCAAGTCTTTGCTTTGTTCACCCCCTTGCACGGGCCCACCCCAGGGTGACGGCCCCTACCGACGGAGAGACCTAGAGTCTGTCGCTCCTGGATGAGTTTTCATATACTTCGAAGTACCATGGTATGATACTTCAGGTACGAAGTACTACAGTAGTATATGACAACTCTTTAGGCGCGGTACACGCTAGCCTAAGGTCTACCCGCCGGTAGGGCCGTAACCTGGGGTGTAACCCATGCAAGGGATGAAACAAGCAAACACTGTGCCTACCAAGGCGGCAGCACTCGCTATCACCGAAGCGCGGACTGCGTGTTAGAGCTGACAGTATGATACTTCCAAGACTCTCAGAATCAAGAGGCTGAAGTTTCTGTCTTTGTTCAGAGCCACAAGAGCATGTGCAAACAAAATTTAGGCTGCAGCTTGCAACTGCGAATGTGCGGACAGTGTTTTGGCAGCGAAGTATACACATGGTGCAGCAGTCGCTGCGTCGTGTGCCACTTTTTGTCTGTGCGGTGCGTACGGTAGGGCTGCATGCAAGGAGGGTGTCAGCCCTCTGCTCAAGGCCTGTGTGCCTTTCATTGTGCAGCTGCAGCTACCCACTCATGGCACATGTATGCCGCTCAGTTTTGGCCCATGGCAGGACGTGGTGGCGGCATCTGATGAGTCAGAGGATGAGAGTGACTGCGAGGAGTCGGACTGGGAAGCTGGGCGTGAAGGCGGTGGCAGTGGCGGCGGCAGCACAGCCGGTGGTGGCGGCGGCAGCGCAGCTGGCACTCATGAGCGGATGGGACGGAAGCGCAACAGAGCTGTAGACCGCTCAGGCTACACGGGAGTGTACGAAGCAGCAGCTGGCACATTTCGTGCACAGCTGTGTGTGGCATTGCCTGTGGAAGGGTGAGTTTATGGTGTGCATAGGCGCATGGATTGCCGTGTGCATGTCATGTCACCTGCACATGAAGCTGGCGGCAACACTTCCATTGTGGTCTGCACTGATGGTGGGCTGTTTTTCTCACTGTCCTGCTGAACGCAGCGCTGTCAGGGTGCTGCGGCTGGCATGCTAGTGCCGCTGGTGCTGCTGAACATCTGCAGCAGCTGCTTACTTCACCCAAGCAGCAAGAGTATATGATCCACCTTTGTCAGTGATTAGCTGGCTTTTAAGTGCGCTGGAACTGGTTTGGCATCGAGTGCGCATAATGGTGCTATAATGGCTAACAACAGCTTTCTCCCGTGTTTTTTGTTCCACAACGCTGCTGCGCTTGGACCAGGGGGGGCAAGCGCCAAACCACAATAAACTTGCCTTATGTTGGCACGGCAGATGAAGCGGTCGTGATGCGCAACGAGGCTGTGACCCTGCTGTCCCCGCACTGGAAGGTCAGGCGCCTTGCAGCTGTTGCGTCTGGCGAGGCATTGCGTGCTTCCCCATGCTCTCAGGTGCTTTGGTCAATGCATCTCCGCACACTGGTGTGCGCTATGTACATGTGCATTGCAACGGCATGTGTTACTTGGGCATGCCGCAGCCCACCAGCATGCAAGAGAGTAAGCATGCCATGTTTTGCACTTGCCACCAAAGGTGCAAACCACAGCTGTTCACACCCTTCCCCCCTGCCCCAAGATGCATGCATATTGCGTGTGTGACATTGTGCTGTGTGGATGGGGCACCCAGGCATGTCATCGATTTACTGACTCATGACATGGCATATAAATATGATATAATATACACTTCCGAAGTACTTCAATTGTATATGCCGGTGCGTTATTTCATGCATACCACTGTGCCCGCCCCCCGCCCCGCTTGTGTCCCATCAGGATGCAATGCTGCAGCCGCTGAAACCTTCTGCAAGGCTCACACCGGCGCGCATGTGTGAGCTGCGCGAAATGGTGCTGGAGAAGCTTGAGCAGTTGGCACCCTACGCACTGTGTGCTGCTGGGACTTCAGCAGCAGCTGCCACTGCCCTGGTAAGCTGACCACCATGCTTGTGCATGCCTTCGAGGCCCCTCCCTGTTGTCAATGAAGCTGATGTGCGGAAATGGGCAGCACTTGGCAGCACCTAAGTTAGTTAAACTCAGACCTCCAGGCACAGCACTAGCAGCTTTCAGCAAGCAAAACAGGCTCAAATCCGCATGCACTTCAGAATTTTAGTCAGACACAAATTTATGAACAACTCGTAAGTACTACGTAGTATAATACTAGAAGTATGTAGTGTACTTCAGAAGTGTATGCTTGAAGTACATGTACTACTGGAGTAAAATGTGTATTCCGAAGTAGTACATGTATACAGTACCGGTATACATACGCACTTCAAGAATGCTTAAGCATGTACCGGTATACCGGTGTATCTGAAATACATATGTACACATGGTAAGCGGGGTTTTATCAAAGTACACATGCTTGTTAGTCCAGGTATACTTCAGTTCGAGGTATGATACAGCTCATGTGTACATGCTAGGTCTGCCCGCCGGCAGGGCCGCCACCCCCCGGGGGGTAACCCATGTAAGGGATGAAAGAAGCAGACACTGCGCCTACCAAGGCGGCAATACCCGCTGTCACCGAAGCGCGGATTCCAATATTCAAGCTGTGATACACATGTGTTCAGCAAGCTGGTGTGTGTGTACTTGTCCAGAGAGACGATGGCATGTATGCGCCGAAGTAAGGCAGCAGCTTGAAACTGCAAACGTGCGGGCAGGTTCTTTTATTAGTTTTTCTGTCAGCCGAGTATACGCACTGTGCAGTTGCTGCACCATGTGCCACATGTTGTCTGTGTGTGGCACACAGGACGGCTGTGCAAGTAGGTTGTTAGGCCTTTGCTCAAGGTCTCCGCGCCACTTCCAAGTACCCAGTTGCAAATCTGCAACCCAATCCACTACCCACTTATGGCACAATATATACCGCTCATTTGTGGCTCATGGCAGGACGGCCGTGGCAGCGCACATGGTGGCCTTATGCAGCAGCATGAACGCCAGGAGCAGCAAGGCAATGACGCTGACATGGGTGAAGTTGGCTCAAACTCCGAAACCGAGATCGGCAGCCAGAGCCTGGAACCTGACAGCGGGGATGGGGGCATGGAGGCATTGGAGGATGGTGGTGACTGCCAGGAGAGTGACTGGGAAGCTGGGCCTGAACACGCTGGCGGTGGCGGCGGCAGCGCAGCTGGTGGTGGCGGCACCAGTGCAGCTGGCGCTTGTGAGGAGGCGCGAAGGCAGGCCAACAGGCGCATCAACCACTCTGGGTACACAGGAGTTTTCACAAGGGCAAGTGGCAAATTTCGTGCGCAGCTGGGTGTGGCATTGCCGGTGGAAGGGTGAGTTTATGGTGTGCACTGGCACATTGTGGCCACCATTGTGCAGTCAAAATCGCCTTGTGCGTGTCGCGTCACCTGCGCCTGAAGCTGGCGGCAACACTTCCATTGTGCGCTCCACTGATGGTGGGCAGTGTTTCGAGCATCTGATAGAACAAAACGCTGTCAAGGTGCTGAGGTTGGCATGCTGTTGCCGCTGTGCAGCTAGTTCTCTGCGTCTCTTACAGGCAAGTAGCAAGAGATCATGGTTAGCTGGCTGTGAATGCGCTGGAACTGATTTGGCATTGAGTGCGCATTATGGTGCTGTATTACGGCTCACAACAGCTGTCCCCCGTGTTCTCCGTGCCACAACCCTGCTGTGCTTGGAGCAGGGGGGCAAGCGCCGAACCACAATTTTCTTGCCTTGTGTTGGCTCAGCAGACGAAGCAGTCGTGATGCGCAACGAGGCTGTGACCCTGCTGTCTCCGCAAAAGAGGGTAAGGCACTTTGCAGCTTTTCTGCCGGGGAAACATTGCATGATCTTGCATGCTCTTGATTGCTCTGGTAACTCCTGGACCATCTCCACACACTGGTGTGCGCTATGTACATGTGCACTGCAACGGCATGCGTTTCATTGGCATGCTGTAGGCCACCAGCACGCACGGGAACAAGCTGCCATGCGTTGCACATGCCGTCAAGGGTGCACACCACAGCTGTTCAAACACTCTTCCCTCCCACCCCAGGGATGCGTGCATATTGCGTGTGTGACATTTTGCAGTGTTTACGGCGCACCCTAGACGTTTGTCATTATGACACTAGTTCATGACATGGCATGTGTCATACTTCTACGTAATTGTATATGCCGGCGCGTTGTTTATATGCACATCATTGTGCCCACGCCCCGCTGGACCAGGTGACCCACCACGGTGCAATGCTGCAGCAGCTGAAGCCTTCCGCAAGGCTGACGCCTGCGCGTGTGTGTGAGCTGCGCAAGATGGTGCTGGAGAAGCTCAAGCACAAGGCGCCCTACGCGCTGTGCACCGCTGAAACTTCAAGTGCCGCTGTTTCACCAGCTGCCACTGCCCTGGTAAGCTGCCCACAATGCCTTCAAGACCCTTCCATGTTTAAGTTCATTTGCACGATTGCGCACTAAGCACGATCGCGCACTTAGTCTTGTTGTGGCGCCGCACCTCACTTAGATGTCCAGGCACAGCAGCAACAGCTGCCACCAACCGGCACCCCCAACACCACATGCACCATTTTCCGCTGCCTTTCTTGGACCCACGGCAGGTTGGCGGCGACAGCGCGCGCAAGGGTTCTGGCTACACGGGGGTACACATGATTCCCAGTGGCAAATTTCGGGCGGACCTGTACCTGGCATATGCCGTGGGCGGTGATGGGTGGGTTTATGGCGTTACGCTGGCATGTGCTTTATACTACTTCAAAGTATATTATCGCAATGCAGTGGCATGCTACAAGTATCCTTGTGCTTCGTATCAGACTTTGCTTAAGTCACATATACTACCATTAGCCGCACACCATGTGTATGGGGCCCTCCACGCCCTGGCAAGTGGAGTTTCTTAGAAGTATTTGACAGCGCGTATGACCTCCGTGCTCCATGCTGCACCACTCCCCTTTGGGGATCCGCATTGCCGGTGGGCTACTTGTTGATTCTCTGCTAGGCCCCAGTGTGTTGAGGCTGGCATGCTGCTGCGGCTGTGCTGGTCGCCAGGTGCCAGCGCCCCATTGCCAAGCAGCAAGAGCACATGCAGCTGGCAGTGTGTGCACTGGCACCTGCTTTGCGCCAAGGATGTGCCTTGTGCGGGCAGCATGGATGCCCTGCGGCAGCACTGCGGTACCTTGGGGGCACATTGCTGACAGAGAAAAAAACACACCAATAGCTGCCACCCGCCCTGCTGTTTCTGTTCGTGCTACGTTCCTGGCGCCGTTGCAGGGACTGCAGGTGCCCGGTCACCCTCAAGTTCCCCACTGTTGACACAGCAGATGAGGCGGCTGCCATGCGCAACGAGGCTGTTGCCCTCGTGTGCCCAGACAGGAAGGTGAGGAATTTTGCAGCCGTCATTGTCCGCAGTGACGGTGCACGCTCCCCCGTGCCCCTGCTTGGTCTGAGCAGAGGCAGCTATGTGTGCCATGGACACTGTGATGGCACGCGTACGCGTTATCTGGCAATGGCCCGTGCCGCCAATGTGAGAGCGCTAGGGTGTGTGCCTCACTGTGTAGTGCTCATGTCTTAAGTTTCAGCCGCTTTTGTATTCCTCCCCATCTCTGCTGCTTTGAGCATGGGTGCTGCAGCATACTGCTATGTGTGGCATCGTGCTGCTGTGATGGGCACTCCCTCCATAAAATGTCACGTGAGCCGCTGTGTGTTGTCATGTGCATGACATTGATGTTGTCGCTCCTGCACCTCCCTCATGCCCCTCCAGGATGCCCTGCAGCAGCAGCTGAGGCGGTCTGCGGCGCTCACACCAGAGCGCATGTGTGAGCTGCGCAATATGCTGCTGGAGAAAATCAAGCAGAAGGCACCCTTCGCACTGCGCGCTGCGGGGACTGCCACTGCTTCACCTGCAACTGCCACAGCCAACAAGACCCCTGCCAAAGCTCGTGGGCAGAGCAGTGGTAGGAAACCGGCGTTGCAGCACATACTATTAGTCGGGAGCATGCAGGATGGCATCAGGGACCTGGGCTACGTGGGGCTGGGCTGCGATTCCGACGGCGACGAGCGCACATACTATGGCACAGTCGAGTTGCCGGGGTGAGTGCATTGTACATGCATGCACGACATGCTGCCATTGCGGGTGCAACTGCTTGCACCGTTTTGCATGCCATCATATGTGTGCGCAGTGGTTTTGTGCCTTGTGCACCACGCAGGAGCCCCGCGGTTTCGTTTCGCCACACCTGTGCAGTTCACACACAAGCACTAGCTTTGTCAATGCTTGGCGGGGCAGCAGCGCCATTGCGGCAGTTCTGTCACAACGGTTGTGACCCATCACCTGACTGGGCCCGCGCCTGTTTGCATGCTGCGCTCCACCACCATCATGCATGCTGGCAGGCGCCCCGCCTTGCAGCTGTTCGGCTGCCACACCATCCACGAGGCAGCTCACTGGCGCAACGTGGCCCTGCGCGCCTTGCACCCCAACAGTGCACCGGTGAGTCACCGCACATGTGTTAAAACACACACATGCACATGTGTGGCACTCTGGCCATGGCATGCTGACTCTTGTGCACGAATGGTATTCTTCAAACCTTCAGTTGTGGTGCGCATGCGCTGCGACTCACAGATGGTCCGCTGTGCTGGCGCGGTGCTGCACATACACCCTATAGTGTACTTCGAGAGTATTAGTGAGTCCCCCCTTTGGTTGGTCCACTCCTGCGACCCATGCCTGAGACTGCTGTGTGTTGCACCTGCGTCGCCCTGCGCCTGTTACAGGAAGCGCTGGGGCTGAATGCGCTTCCAGAAGACTTTCGTCCCAGTGGTCCGGGAGAACAGCAGCAGGCACAGCGCCTGTCAGAGCGCCTGAGGATCGTCTGCACTGATGCGGCGTGGCGCGCTCTGCAGCACCGCACACCGTGGCACAAGCCTTGGACGCAGTCTGCTGCAGCATCAGCAGCGCGAGCGGCCAGGGCAATGGCACGACATGCAGCCCCTGACACTTGGTCTATAGATTCTGCATCAGCTGTGGCAGGGGCCATCCGATGGCTGCCGCAGCAGCGGCGGCGGCGGTGGCAGCAGCAGCGGCGGCAGCGATGGCAGCGACGATGGCGCCGACGGCAACAGCTGTGCAGCAGCAGCGCAGAAGCAGCCGCAGGCCTGTGCCACACCAGTTCAGCGACCCACTGTGACAGCTGCGGGAGCTCCTGCTGCGCAGCATGAGGGTGCAGCACTGGCGGCGGAAGGCCCTGCTGACCTACAGCTTTGTTTTGATGCTATTGCACATGCCAGCGATGTCGATGACGCCAGCATCGTCAGTGACATTGCAGGCGCCAATGACGCTGACGGCAGCGATGCTAGTGATGGCGTCACTGCTGGCGCCGCCACTACTGCCGCCTCCACCGGCGCCAGCGCCGCAGCTGTCGTCCAGCGCGATGGGTAAGACGATGATGGCGGCTGCGATGGCGGCGGCGGCTGCCGCAGTGGCGATGGCGTCGGCAACAGTGGCGAATCGGATGCCGACGGCGGCGGTCACCGTGGTGACAGCGACTGTACCAGTGCATCGGCAGCGGCCGCTGGAGCGGGCGCGGACACACAGTGACAGCTGCCGGCCACAATGCAACAGCAGGGCACTGCGCTGCTGCAGGGGGTGCGAACTTGTGAAGCGGTCGCTCGGCAACAGCAACAGGTCGCACAGCGGCGCACACAGGTTGCGCTGCAGGTTGCGGGCAATGTGCAGGTGCGGCTGCGGTGCGCGAAGCAGGCGCTGGCAGACGCTGAGCAGCTGAAAGCACAGGCCGGCCAGGCGCATGCCCGCACGCAGCGCACGGTGCAGCACCTCGACGATGCACTTTGCACCTTTGGCGGGGCTCCGGATATCCTGGGGGCCATCATCGACAAGGTTGGCCAGCAGATAGGTGCAGGGGCCTCTGAGCAGCATGGGACTGGCACAGTCGCCGCCGCTGCGGTGCAGCACCTGGGCGAGGCCGGGCAGCACCTGGATGTCCTGCAGCGATGTGCCGCACTGCGAGGGCATGCCGTTCAACAAGTTGCCGCCGCCGCACTCGAAGGCGCGCGCCTGGCGTGCGGATGAGGACAGACAGCTTTGCATGAGGTGCAATGCCTGCGCGAGCAAGTGGCGGCTGCGAAGAACCAGCTGGAGCTGGCGGAACAGGAGGAGGCAAGGGCCATGGCAGAGCACAGCAATGCTCAAGCCGACGTGCGTAGGGCGCAGGGTGCCATTTCTGGATTGCGCTACAGCCTTGGCACCTTGTGGGAACTTGGCCAGCAGAAAGCTGAGGAGCAACACATGCATCCGGCCTCTGCTGCGCCTGCGCACTAACGATCACCGTGCCTGGCACCCAGCCAGAGTGCGCGACTGTACTGCAGTTTGTCCGGTGCTGACCAGCCGGCCGTGTTGAACTTTATGCGTGCACGGGCAGAGCAGGCAAAGCTGCTCGGCAAACGATTGCTTGTACGCATATGGTTGGTGAGCTGTGCAGCTGCAGCAGCAGTGCAGTACCGACTAGTCACAAAAGCTGCGCGCACTCAGTCTGGTGCCATACCGCATGCGCCTGGTGCACGTGGCTGTGGTTGTGTCACCAACGGGCAGCGACAGGGCTGCACTTGGTCCGGTTGAACTTGAATTTTGTATTGAAGTTCATGCCTCGCGAACCACAAAGTGCATGTGAGCCAAACGACACTCCTAGAAGTTAAGGCGCTGCGTGTGCTGCAAAGCCGCTGAGTGGGCACCTGCACATAGGACAAGGTGCACGCCTGAGAGGTAGCACCTGTACATTGTACTTTTATTAAACTCCGCTTAGGGCGCGGAAAGCCCTTTGCACACGGTGCGCATGACCAGAAAAAGGGATC
>JAULBY010022553.1:0-18150 GCA_032358315.1 Ophiocytium majus | reverse complement strand
CGCCGCCGCCGCTGCCCCTCGCCGCCGCCGCCGCCGCTGCCGCTGCCGCTGCCGCCTTCGCCGCCGCTGCCGCTGCCCCCGCCGTTGCCACTGCCGTTATCGCTGCTGCCACCACCACCGCCGCTGGCACCGTTTGGCTGCGCGCATGACTGCCGCTGCCACTCTTGCCGCTGTGCGCCGCCTGCCTTGCAGGAAGCGCTGCTGAAGGATGGCGAATACATGCTGAGGGAGTACGGGGCGTGGGCGGCCATGCACCACCTCAAGCTGGCCCTGCATGGGCACCTGCAGCACCACTACCCCACCTATGCATCGGACAAGCGGCGCATCAGGCGCATCAAGTCAGTGCGAAACGTCAAGCGTTGTACTTCAAGTTGAAGTTGTAGTTGTGCACGTGCCGCTTTGTAGCACAAGTGAGTCAGCGCGCAAAGTTGTACCTCAAGTCCAAGTTGGAGTTGATCACGTGCTGATTTGACAGCGTTGCTGCTGCGGCAACTTGAAGGGCGGCCGGCAGAGCGGTGGACATGTTGCAGTGTAAAATTAAATTTTTATTCGATGTGTTTGACACAGCTATGCCTCGGACAACAGGCGCATCAAGCGCATCAAGTCAGTGCGCAGCTTCAACCTGTACTTCAACTTCAAGTTGATGTTTGTGGTGATGGGGCTCACTTGGACGCTGTTTGCGAGCATTACCCGATGTCGACAGCCAGTGGCACAGTGCTTTTTTGCCCCAAGCATAAGAGTTGGGGGCAATGCTATGCTCCCAAACAGCGTCGCATTGAGCCCTACCACCACGAGCTGAGCACATACCAATTTCACAGTGCTGCTGCTGTGCCAAGGGCAGCCGGCATGGCGATGGGCATGTTGTAGTGCAAAGTTTGATGTACAGTGCACTCGCGATATAGTGCGCTTTGATATAGTGCGGTATGCGATCTAATGCGGGGTCCAACGGCCTGTCACAGCCCACATAGTACTATACAAAGTTATATAAATTGCTCTATTCGATGTAGTGCGGGTCTCGATATAGTGTGGGAGTCAGGGGCTGTGACACTGCCCCGCACTATACAGCGAGTGCACTGTACCGTTACTTTAATGTGTTTGTACACAGACAGGGCCAGTCTGTTGGGCGGGGCGGGTGCATCAATACCTTTGTGCCATGCTCTGTCAGCTCTGCTTCACAGACCGCTTGCGATGTCGATGCCGTAGTCGGACTTGTCTGGGTGGCTTCAGTTACTGCCTAAGTTATTGCCACGTTTTACAATATAAGTGTGTATACCATACTTCAGATGTACAAAGAGAGATTGTTAGGGGTTGCGTGACCGCCCGGCCTGCCACAGCCGCGCAAGCAGCTGTAGCTCGGGCACCTCGAACCATTTTTATGATACAGTAGTACCCAACAGGTGTATGGCGTGGTATGGTGTGCTGTATGTCAAAGTACAGTATGTACCTGGTACTTGTCAATTTGACAACAACCAGCCTGCTGCGCATCCACCAACAACACCAGCCGCTTAACCCCTTGCCCCCCCACACACACACACTTAACCCCTGCCCCCCCCCCCCACGCAGCAACATGCTGCAGTACATCTCCAGGACCTGCCGGATGTGCGCAACCACAAGCACCGCCAGCAACAATCTCAGCGAAATCGACGGCCTGCCCGTATGCCTGCACGCCATGTGCACCCCCAAGCTCCGCACCCTAACACGCGTGCTCCAGAACGTATCGCCGCCGCCGGCGCTGCTGCGTGCCGCCGCTGCCGCCGGCTTTGGCAGTGGGGCGGCGGTGGCTGAGGATGTTGATCCGGTTGTGGCGGCGGCAGCGGCGTATAGATGCATGGTGTTTGTGGAGCGGAGGGCAACGGCGCGGGTGGTGGCGGACCTGCTTCGGCTGGCGTATTCGCCGGACAGCGACGGTGAGACTTTTTCTCTCTGAAACATTGGTATTTCCATGTGAAAAATTGGTTTATAATTCGTCAGAAATGTGGCTGCGGCGGCAGCGTTCAGATGCATGGTGTTTGTGGAGAGGAGGGCCACGGCGCGGGTGGTGGCGGACCTGCTTCGGCTGGCGTACTTGCCGGACGACAATGGTGATACTATATTTCTTGACCATTTTTGGGTGTTGTTGTGTGAAAACTTGGTGGATCCTGCAGTGGTATTTCATATGAATTAATGGCAGACCAAGCTTGACGCGTGCCATAACGCGGGTGGTGGCGGACCTGCTGCGGCTGGCATACGGCGCTGGACGGCGAGGGTGAGACTGTATCTCTTCAACTTTTTTTGAAAACGGTTGGTATTTGAATATGAAAACTTGCTTGATCCTACAGTAGTATTTTCATGTGAAGGACAGGCTTGAGGCGTGCCACGGTCTGGGTGGTGGCGGACCTGCTGCGGCTGACATACGCGCCGGATGGCGACGGTGATCCTTTCTTTACGCTTCACTCCGTTTGAAACGATTGGTATTTCTATCTGAAAAATGTTGACTGGTACCAAAGACCGGATGGCGTCTGTTAGGGGCCCATGGTTCACACATTTCCCCCCAGGGTGGGGTACAGGTGTGGTGCCGTGAAGGGGGGGGGTAGCTACCGTAGCGTTTGGGAACCGTTACTCCCATGACGATGACACGCGTCGCTACGCGTAGGTTGATGCGTTCCTGGTGGTGGAAGAACTGGCCGCACCTGACAGACATACTGTCTCCTGTTTGTAATGTTGCTGCGATAAACCTCCCCGGCGATCACCAAACCCCGGCCTCACCACACGGCTCCGCCGCATCAGCGGTAGGCCGGGCAGCAATGCCAACATCACCCCCTTGCCCCTGGAGTCGCTGAGCGCAGCTGCATCTTCCCCCCCGCCCCCCCCCCCCACCCACTGCTGAGCACCACCTTCGCTTTCCGCGCACCGCACCACGCAACCACTGACAAAGCTCCCGCACGCCCCTGGCTTTGCGACGCAGATGATGCGGCGGCGGCGGCACGCCAGATGCCTGCCTTTCGTCGCTGGCCCAGCCTGCGTGCGCTAGCTCACTCGCTCCCGCAGAACGCGAGCTGCTGCCAGCTACTGCCCCTTACTTGCTCACGAAATCTGCTGAGCACATGCGAAACACCTTTTGCCCGTGGCCCTGTGACAGATGCGGCGGCGGCGGAGCGCCAGAGGCCCATCATGGCGTGCGGCTACATCTTTGGGGGCACGCTGTCTACGCAATCCACCGCAGGTTCGTTAGAGGGGATCAGGGGCCTGCTGTCATGTACGCGTATGCGGCGTGTATATGCAGCTTACTTCTGAAGTACCGGTATACTCACTTGAAGTTTGGCTAATGTTATGAAAAAAATAGTGATAGTAACAGCCTGGCGCACGTCTGGTGCTCTTGCATGGTGGCTGGCTCAGCATAGGGAATTTGTTGCAAATGTTTGGACAAGAAAAATACGCCCAGACACAATTTTGTGCAACCCTAACTGAAATGCCACAATTTTTCAAACCAATATGTTGTCCTGTCTTATTGTGTAGCAGACGCGGCCGGCGGAAACTTTATACACTGGAATGAATTAATGAATCACATACCGGCCATGTTGTGTATGCCTCCCCGTGTACTTCCCCAAAGTAAGTGAAACCTCGCATTGCTTTTTGTCAAGGGCTAGGGCTTGCTTCTGAATCAGTGAATGCCTCGGGTTGTTACTTGCGTACGTCGAAATGGTTGTTTGAGCGGCTCCTGAAATAATGTGCCCCATTTTTGTCCGTACGTGTAACTACCACAGTAGTATCCCGGATTACACGGTATACGGCGTACATGTATGTGCTTCAGAAGTAAATAGTACCGCTACCACATTTTCCTGATGTGTTTTCCCCGTCACTACTGTACTATACAAATTTTGTAGTACATTTAAAGCACATAATCCATGTGTGGTGCGGCGTATGGTGCGAAAACGCGTACGCTGTGACTCATCACTAGTCGCAGCCCATGGCCACGGCGCATCACTCGGCTGCCGTGTCAGCATTAGCATTCCGAGAGAACCTAAACCTAACCTAACCCTAACCATAACCCTAACCTTACCCTAACACGCACATGTACCGTAGGTATCGGAGTATAAGGCCCGCCCCTAGTATAAGACCCCCTCCCCGCCTTTAACCTTACCCTAACCTAACCCTAACCCTAACCCTAAACCTGTGACTTTGCTGGCTTAGTCGATGAGGGGCGTCTGGCTGCAAGAACAGGGGTTACCTCTATCTGAATATACACGCTTGGAGTAGAGTAGAAGTATACAGTGTCAGCCCCCCTCCCTCCCCGAATAAGCCCCCCCGGTGCTAGCGATGGCCGATGCTCGGCGATGCAACCGGGGAGTCTTGTACTCGGGTACGTGCGGTACCCAGTGTGAACCACTTCCTGCGCCCACAAGCATTGCCTGCTTTCTTGGTAGGTGCCCCAGTGGTATGCACACCTGGCACTTGTTTTAGACAGCATTTTCTGTTGCTTGAAAACTGTGTGTTGCCATATCTGTCTACATAAACCTACAATGAATACAAACAGCTAATTATGTTCTAGCATTCCGCCGCTGCAGGCGCGGCTGACGCTGCAGCCGATGCACAGGAATTGCTATTATTATGATACTGCAGTAGCACGGCAGACGCGGCGGCCAACACGGATGAGACAGTCGAACGGCAACCTACTCCAATATTTTCTGCGGGTTTTGTTTTGTGTTGCCTTTACACTGTATTAAATGGTACTTCGAAGTACCTGGCAACGTGCATGAGACACCCAAACAGCAACCTGCGTAACAATTTCCTGCGGTCAACCACTGCAGGCGCGGCCGACGGCGGCCAACGCGGTTGAGACAGTCGAAGTGCAACCTACCTAAACATTTCCTGCTGATTTTAAATAATGTTGTCTTCACTTGGCAACACGTGCATGAGACAACCATAGTTGTAACCTACTCAGAAATGTTTTGTGGTCAACCACTGCAGGCGCAGCAGACGCGGCGGTCAACACGGTACAGACGCATGAGGACTGGGAGGCGGGGGGCTCCAGGCGCACCAAGCACGCCATGGCCCAGTTCAAGGTCGGGCGCGTGCAGCTGCTCGTCACCACGGACGCGTGCAGCGAGGTACGTTATGAAAAGAAACTGGTACTTGGCACCAAATGTTATTGAAGAATTGTGGTATGGCTTCAGGTTGGCTCCAAATAAGCTTCTCTTACAATCGTTTGGATAGGACACGCATGCTTGTATTTCAGAAATATTTTGCCAACCCGCTGTAAGTTTTCCTTTGGGGGGAACGAGTTGAGTTGCGGCAGTGGGCGTGTTGCTAATGCGTGCGTCATTGCTGCCCCGCCTCCCCCCCCCATTTTTGTAATCGTGGAATATACTGCTAGTACTACGTACTTTAAGAAGTATCACAAACTCGAAGAGGCATCATCGACTGCATCCGTTGAACTGATTTTGTACACCACCCGCCAACGCTGCGCAGGACACTGACGTGCCCGAGTGCCCTAAACACAGGCCCATAAGTACATGCGCACAGAATAAGTGCCTGCCCACCACCCAGCACCTGCTGAGCACCGATTCCCCGCTGCTGAGCAGAAGCTGGTGAGCACAGAAGCTGCTGAGCACCGGTGATCCCCTCCCCCCCCCCCTCCCTCTGTGCCCGCCACTGCGCAGGGCATCGATGTGCCCGAGTGCCCTATGCAATTGTGGGATGCCACACTGTACTAGTAGTAATACTAGTAATACGGACTGGAGGCTTAGTCAACTGCATGTACTACTATGTATTGAACTCACTTTGTACACCACCAGCTAATGCTGCGCAGGTCATCGACGTGCCTGAGTGTGGCGTGGTGGTTGCGCTGGACCCTCTCAAGCACGTGCGCCATCTCATGCGCAATCGTGGAATACTAATAGTTGTAAGCATTACAAGCTTTAGAGGCGTGCAATTTAATTGACTGCATCTATTGAACTAACTTTGTGCACCACCCGCCAACGCTGCGCAGGGCATCGACGTGCGCGAGTGTATTACGAACGTTTAAGGGCATAATCGACTGCATCTGACTTTGTATGCCTGCCAACCCTGTGCAGGGCATCGACGTGCCCGAGTGCGGCGTGGTGGTGGCGCTGGACCCCCTCAAGCACGTGCGCCACCTCATGCACACGCGCGGGCGCACGCGCGCACAGGACGGCCAATTTCTCGCGCTTGTGGGGGATGCCACATACAGCCAGAAGGTGCGTGGTTCAACACCAAGACCAACATTTTCTAAAGTAAGAAAAAAGTTCAAGTCCTCGGTCTATTAGCACATATGAGCTTAATATATTACTACACTTCCACTTGATGCCTGTGTACTCATCTTAAGGTTAGCTTCTCACTTAGATGCTTTCAGCGGTTATCCGTTCCACACATAGCTACCCAGCGTCTCAGCCGCAAAGTTCACAAAGTACTTCGAAGTACAAGTAGAATTGTAATATAGCACATGCGGGCAGGGCAGCAAGTTCGTTTGCTTGTCGGTGATGCCACCTACGGCCAGAAGGTGCGTGGTCTCAGCCGCAAAGTTCACAAAGTAAACTTCGAAGCAGAGTTATCGGTGCGTTAGGTGCCCATCCTGTTGAACAAGCTGTTGTTGGACCTTGTGAATTAGGCACGCGCTTGACCTTAATCACCTTGCTCACCTTATTCCTGCTTCACCTTGCTCATCTTATTCACCTTACTCACCTCACTGACCTTGCTGACCTTGCTGACCTTACTCACATTACTCACATTATTGACCTTGCTGATTTTGCTGACCTTATCCACCTTACTCACCTTACTGACCTTATTCACCTTACTCACCTTCTCACCTTACTCATCTTACTCACCTTACTCACCTTGCTCACCTTACTCATCTTACTCACCGTACTCACCTTGCTGACCTTACTTGCACTACTCACCTTACTCACCTTACTCACTTTGCGTGCCGAACCGCAGCTGCAGAAGATGCTGGGCGAAGCGGAAAAAGTGCGGCGCCATAGCCTGGAGCACGAGTCCCGCAGCGCGGACGCACCCCTCAAGGACACGTTTCCACACATAGTGGTGCACTTCCCTGCCACAGGCGCGGTGAGTACCCCCCCCCCCCTCCCCCTTGCTGGGGGCTGAAGTGACTGGCGCATGTGAAACAAACCTAAAAGGTTGCTAAGCCCAGATACTGCCGTGGCTGGGGCAAAAACGCCAGTCCGAAGCCTGTGGAGTGATTTGTCCACGTGGTGAAATCACCGGACAGCTTCCGCACCTACACACGCCGGTCAGGGTCCTTGAGGGCTAGGGATGCAGAGAACAATCAACAACACGGCTTACTTGCATGTCCGCCCGCCCAGTTCATGGGCTTTTCCAGGCGCTGCGGAGCGGTGGCGGCGGAGGCTTGCAGTCGTGGCCTTGGCGGCCGCACGTGCACCCTGTGCGTGACAATGCTGTGATATGCGGTACTGGTTGCAGCTTATTATATATTGTGCGCCACATAGTTTGACTATACACATATGCACATGTATGTATATATATGCGGTGGCCCCGCGCTGACGCGCCTACACATGTTTGACTACCCTGTGGGTTTACTCACTTGCGCCTACAACCGTGTCAGCACCCCGGGTACAGCAGATGCCGGCGTGTGGCAGCCACCCCGCCATATTGTGGCCCCAGGTGGCCACACTCGTAGCTATGCGCTGTCAATGAGGAGTGGCTCAGCAAACATATGCCCGCATAATCACTGTTGTGCAACAGATGCCGGCGTGATGCAGCCACCCGCCATGTTGTCGCCCCAGGTGGACACACTTGTAGCTGTGCACTGTCAGTGAGGAAAAACTCAGCAAACGTGTGGAGAAGCTCAGCAAACAGATGCCCGCATAATGACTCATGTGTACCACATGGTGCCCTAGCCTCTCGGCGGCTCAGGCCCACCTGCTAGCAACCGCTCCTGTCGTCGACTTGGCTAAGTTGCAAGCACGTCAATATGGGGTCAGGCACCTGCCATTGCTCCATGCTGGCTTGCATGACATGGACTCTTGCATGCCCACAAGTGCAAGTAAATGATGGTACTACGTGTTGTTGCTATCCGCAGTTGCCCCCCCCCCCTGGGTTAGTTAACACCCTATCCCCACACCTTGTGTGGTGAATGGGCTCACTAAGAAGCTGCTCGGGAACAATACCCGCTGTCGGCAGCCAAGTGGCGCAGTACCCTTTTGCCCAAGCACATCAACCTGACCTCACAGCTGGCACGGCACACCTCCCCTCGCTGCTGCTGAGCACGCCTCTCTCCCGCAGACGCTTGACCTGGACACAGCCGTGTCGCTCCTCAACGAGGTGCACGCCACACTCGGCATGCCCTTCCCTCCCGACTTTGTTTACACGGGGGAGGGCAGCGCAGGCATCACGTGTGACGTGCAGCTGCCGTCCTTCGTCGACCTCTCTGGGAAGGAGGTGCGTGCCGCCTCTGTTCTGCTGAGCCCCGCCCCCCCCCCTTGCTCAGCAGCCGTAGATGTGCAGCCGTGTGTGTGCCAGCCACCTGCTGAGCACCGTCCTTCGTTGAACTGTCTGGGGAGGGGCACGTGGCGATGCGTGTCACCTCTGTTCTGCTGAGCACTGCACCCAGCCGCTGCTCAGCAGCCGCAGCCCCGCAGCCGTGTTCGTGTCAGCCATCTGCTGAGCACCGTCCTTCGTGCACCTGTCGGGGGAGGGGCATGCGGCGGTGTGTGTTGCCTCTGTTCTGCTGAGCACTCCCGCGCTGCTCAGCAGCCGTAGCCGCGCGGCCGTGTGCGTGCCAGCCTCCTGCTGAGCACACTGCTCCGCTGTCCAGTGGAACGACCCTGGGCAGTGCTTTGAGCTAGGTGCGGGGATGCTTTTCCGCCGCTGGCAAGCGCCAACAAGCCTCTTGGCTCGGTGGCGCGGCTTGGCACCTCAACACCTGCTCACCAGCCGCAGCCAAGGGCTGGCGGCACGGCGGTGGCGGCCGCGCCGGTGCTGGCCTCTTGCATGTGTACGCCACCACGAGTGTACAGTAAATGGCTGTGCGTTCGCTGCTGCAGCATGCAAGATTTAACGTGTGCTTGCAGCAGGCGCACGCACCTGCCTCCTTTGCACCGGCGCACTGCCTCGCAAATGCGCAGGACCTAACAGGTGCCAGCCGCAGGCCGGGAACGCTGGCTTGCAGTTGCTGCGCCCTCCCCCTCTCACCATACACACCCAGGCTCATGGCAGGCCCCGGCATGTGCATTCCTTGTGAATCAACATCGCCCACAATTGTGTTGGTGCTGCTGTGTGTGCGCGGTGTACGGCGGCCGATGCCGGTGGTACTGCTGCAGACTGCGGCGAGTGGCGGGCGTGGTGCTAGGGCACCGAGGGTGGCCAATCCCTGTGCATACGCTGGCGTGCTGGAGCCTGGTTTCTGCTTCCCGTACTGCAAGAACAAGCGGGTGCGTCGCCCCGCTCGCTGGTTTCACTGAGGCGCAACTTGAGTTGATCATCATTATCTGTGCTTGGTGGTGTTATCTCTGGCGCCTGCCCTGTTTGGCATGGAAGTTGTCCGCAACATGGTTGCAACCGTGCGCGCTCGTAGCAAGCGTGTGCGTTTGGTAGGGACACCTACCGCTCTTGTGCAACAAGTGTTGGGCTACTGCTGAGCAAGTAAACGAGGGCCAGCATGCCCTTGCCAGGCACGCAAGGCGCGCTGCGGCAGCGCAGGGTCTAGTGATAGCACAACACACATGCCACACACCCATACACACGCCTGCAAGGGGCTAGCTGTGCCTTATGCACGCCGGACAACAGCAGCCTGCATGGCACACCGCATGCGCCCATGGATGCACACACTCACGTGCCGCAGTGCCGCACTTGAGTGTGTGTTGATGCACTTGCGCCGCATCCCCATGCCCTCGCCCCTTCCCGCGCCGCTTGCCGCATGCGCAGGAAGCCAAGGCCGTCGCGGCATTCGTCGCCCTCTGCCGGCTGCACAGGTGGACATCAGAGCATATGTGCTCGGTTGCGTCACCTGCCAACACAACAAGCGCGCATAGACCACTCAGTACCGCACATGCTGAACCCCGCCAGACTGCATGTACCAGCGGCTGTGCATGGACCTTGTGCAGCCGGGCCAGTGAGGGACACAATTACATTTCTGACTGTGGTGAAGGCACGCAGCGGGTTTGTATGTACCCACATGCCAGCGCCGCTAGTGTGTGCCGCAACAGTGGACGGTGGTCGCCAGACCGCTGCAGCAGCCGCGATGCCCACCAGCCGCTGTGTCACAACACCCCACCCCCTCCCAATCACCCACTGCCGCTTATGAACTCCGCATTGGTGCTGGGCACCGCCACCTCACCACCGCCCTGCCCCCGTCCCCCCCCCTCCCACTGCGCAGGGCCGGCATCCTGTCAGACCGGCTGACGGTGCCGCCACCGACGACGCGCCTCAGCATGCACGCATACGCGGGCTTCGACCCTCTGCTGCGCGACGACCACTCTCGCGTGCCCCTGCCGGCGCCCACGGCCGCCCGCCTGCACCTGCCCCCCGTGCTCCCCCCCGTCGCCACCGCCGCCACCACCACCATGGCTCTGTACCTCCATGAGGTGCCATGCACGGGGGACGAGCTTGGTCTGGGGCGGCTGTCAGCCATTGTGGCACCACATCGCGTGGCCATCGCCACCCGCGCCCGCGCCCGCGCCGCCGCCCTTCGCCTGTGGGCGGACACCGTGACAGGCGCCAGGGCGGATACTGCCGCTGCGCCGCCGCTGGGTACTCCTGTGGCGGTGACGGCGGCGCAGCTGGTTGACCTCGTGCGCTGCCACGTGCGCCTGTGCGCGCTGCTCACAGCCCCTGAGTCCGTCAAGACCAAGGTCGGGTGGGGAGGCTGCGCCGCCGCCGCCGACGCACTCACCGACGGTGACCGCGGCTACTGCCTCATCCCGCTGCGCACCGCCGATGCCTCCTCCCCCGCCGCCGCGCTATGCCCTGGCCCCGTGGAGATAGACTGGGATGTGGTGCGCCACGTGGCCGCCCTCGCTGCGCCTGCAGGCCGAAACATTGCCGCCTCCGCCGCCGCCACGGCTGCCCTGGCGTGGCGTCGCCAGCTCGACGGCGAGTCCGAGACCGTCCTGGTGTGGCAGATGCGCGGCCGGCGCAGCGGCGATGCCGACGGCCTACCCCCCTCCGACACAAGCGGCGCGCGGACCAGGGTGACGCGATACACCATGCGGCGTGCGCCGTCTGCGGTGACTGTCGGGCAGCTGCTAGAGGCGCGGCCACCTGCAAGTGCTGATGGCGCCGGCGGTGGTGCCGCTGCTGCTGGTGGCGGCGATATGCCGCAGGCGACGATCCGGCGCTCACAGGTGGTGATGCTGGAGCTTCTGGGGAATGGGCGTGTCGGGACTGTGAAGGCTGCACGCGCAGGTAGGCTAAACTGGTGAGGATGTTGGTGTGTGTGCTGCTGTGGCGTGGCAGCACTGAGGGGAAAAAAAAGAAGTAATTGCCGCATGTGCCTGCAGCTCTGAACCGTGACCGCTCCTTCCCAGGTGCCACACCACACTGCCGCTCCTCAGCACCCCCCTGGCGCTGTTGACCTGCTGAGCTTGGCTACCCTCGCTGTGTCAGGAGTAGTGGTGGGTCGCAGCGTATAAACCTTCCATTGTAGTACTACGTAGTACATAGTATAACGTATGTAAACACGGCGTATAATGTTTTTATATACCGGTACTTCGAAGTAAACACATTTATCAAAATACATACGCCGTATGTCGTGTTTTTGGGCGTGGAAATACGCCATATTTTGTACCACGGTATTTCCGAAGTACCATATGACGTGTAAAATACCTGGTACGTCATAGAGCCCTGATCCATCACTAGTCATGAGCACAGCCGCGGTGCACCCATGCCCAGTGCCTCACCATTCGCGCTACGCCCAGCGGCTCAGGTGCCTCACAAACGTCTATCACCCCCCCCCATTCCCTCCCCTCCACTGCCGTCTGTGCAGCCCGAGTGCCTGCGAAAATGGCCATCCACATACCGTATGACCTGCTGGTGCCACTGTCGGGCGTGCAGCTGCACCCTGCGCTGCGGGTGCCCAGTGCGGAGACGGTCTTCAAGCGCATGATGGCGCCAGCGCTCGGCCTCAGTTCAACGCGGCTCATCAGCCAGGCGGAGGTACGCGGTTGACACCCCTGATATACTTTAGCGTGAAAGAAGCCTAAGGTTTATCATGGCAGCCCTTTGAGCGTGCGCCATTGGCGGCACTAGCAGTGCTGCTGCCCCAGTCACAACCACTTGCCGCTGCCTCACCCCCCAGCTGCCTCCCCCCCCAGCCTCTCCCCCCCGTGCCCAAGTACCGCTGCATGTGTGCGCGTGACGAGTGTGGGGCGGGCGTCCCCACATCTGCCATGTGCGTCGCCAGCAGCAGCGACGATGCCCTCCCCCAATGCTGCTGCCCCCACCCCCCCACAAACTCACATGCAGAGCGGCGACATGGAGGCGCACGACAGCGGCGCGGACGCCGACGACCCGGATGATGACCCCATGGAGGCAGATGAAACCGCCGGAACCGCCACAGCCCTTGCAGACGCCGACCTCTTTTCCCTCCCCGCCGGCGCGCCTGGCTGCTGGGAGCGTGTCCTGTTGTCGGCGGCCGCCGCAGGGGCCCCCGCGGTGCCGCTGCTGCCGGCGGGCGCACACCGCACTGGGGCCATAGACATTGACGACGCCTCACAGCCGCCCGCGGCGGTGCTGCTGGGCGCGGCGCGGGGGATCGCTGCGGCGTTTGTGTTTGAGCAGGCGCTGCTGTGTGCGGCGGTGACGGCGGCGCCGGCGGAGGGGAGGGTGGGGCTGGGGCTGCCGTGCAGTGTGTCGGCGGCGGCGGCGGCGCTGCGGAAGCCGGCAAATGAGCGGCTGGAGACGCTGGGGGACGCGTGGCTCAAGCTGTACATGAGTCTTGTGGTGATGCAGGCGCGGGTGAGTGCCCGTGCGTGTTAGGAGCGCATGGGGATGTGAAACTCCGTTTGTTTCGTACTGCTGCCCCGAATGTCGCTTGCATTGGCCACCAAATGATGAGGGCACTCCAAATACGCCACATATACGCTGCTTGCACGCACACTGGCACCATGTACTTTCCCTGCAACCATATACCTCTGAAGTATGTAGGCTGTACATGCGGCGTACATGGCCTGCTCATATACACGTCTTCGCATTCTAGGAGCGCATGGCTTGAGTGTGTGCATTGCGTCGCCAGCGCCGTTTCTTTGGTGATGTGCTGCAGGCACGTGTCCTGGTGGCCATGAGGCAGTCGCGGGTGGACGCGCTTTGTTGTGCTTAACAGGTGTTTGCCCGAGAACGCTAAGTACGCTTTTCATAGCAAGTGGAGGTATCCCACAACTTCTTCACAGAGCTATGTTACCATACTACGGCATGTTCACGGGCATGCTGACACAGCGCCGCGCTTGCAACTTACAAACACACCCTGCTACGCCCGCCTCCTTCCCTGACAAATGATACATGATACCAGGTATGATATACTACGTAGTATATACTTAGAAGTATACAGTACACAGTGTACCATATACTTCTGAAGTACTGAAGAGGTGTATATATAACCTTCACACCACCTACTCCGCGTGACTTACACCTTGCCACTGCCGGTGACACTCGCGCTGCTGCTTTGTGTGCCCGCCCCCTGCCCCCCACTCCTAGCCGCTGCTGCTGGAAGAGGGCCTCATCTCCGAGTTTCGGGCCAACCTGGTGTCCAACGCACGCCTGTGCAAGGCCGCAAAAGCTCACAGCCTCACCAACTACATGCACCCCTCCAGGTGCGCTGCCGCCAAAGGGTATAGGAGGGAAAAATAGAATAAACTTAGAAACACCTAACCCTAAAACCTAACCCTGAAAACCTAACCCTAATTTTTGTCATTTTTTCACGCTAGACCCTTTGCTGCCGCCACCCCAGAACCGCGACTGCCTCACATTTACAGCAACTTATACAGGCTAGGTTTGGGCAGCCAGTGTACCCTCCCATATGGGTGCATCCGCCGCAATGGCGCCAGGAGGCGCCTCCTGGTACTTACCATTAGTCCAAGACGTATTTTCTCTATCGTAGTAGCTACACAGAAAGTTTTGCACATAAAGTTCATAGTAACCACCGTAAATATATGTGATAGCTAACTGGCAAGTATTACAATAATTTACACTCATAACGGCATGCAACCACGCATGTCACGCATGCCGAAGTGAAGCAATAACCATGCGCGGCCCCGTACCGACATACCCACAGCTCCTGTGGCTTCACTCCCCTTCTCCGGCAGTTTGCCGCAAGCAACCAGGTGCCCATGCGTCACCTAACCATGCCATGCATGTACTTGCAATTCTAACTCTGCCACCACTAACAAAACGCTTGATCGCTGCACAGCCATGCTCTGGCCCGCCGGCATACGCGACCAGTGGCGATTCACTGCTGGCGGCTGCTGTGGCACGCCTCAGCACTGCTTGCGCTCCCTTTAGTCTGCCATTTGGTTGTTGAAGCTGAGGCGTTCACTGCGCAGTCCCTAAGGCAGCAGCACGGCTGAGCTCACTACCGTGTTGTGTGCTCATGGTGTGATGTTGTTTGGGAGCGTTACTCAATGTCGACAGCCAAGTGCCACAGTGCTTTTTTGCCCAGCCACAGCAATGGCCATTGCGGCGCCGCGGCGAAGCTGGAAATGCGGTGCAAACCCCACTGCAGCGCAGCACCGTTGACATGCTGGTGGCACATCCGCGTGGCGGCGTGCTCGTGTCTGCTCGCAGGTCCATCCTGGGCAAGCCTTTCCAGGAGCACTGGATGCCGGCACTGCTGCCTCAGCAATCCACAGGCACCCAGGTGCGGTGCGGTCGGTCGGTGTTGTCAGCTTGATACGTGTGCATTGTGAGCCTGCACAGGCGGGCACTCACACATTGCTCAGCTGCACTTCAAATGTAATTCAATTTAATTTGCTGCCATAGGTATTATCACTACCACTTCTACGGCACAAGTATGTATTCACTGCGGTGCCTGTCTGGCGTGCGAACCCAAGGTACATGGTATGCTTAACTGTCACAACACAGACTCCTGGCGCTGCCTTGCCGGCGCCCGCAGCGCACCATGTTTCGCCACCCGGCTTGCCGCCGCCGCTGGGCACACACGCTGGGGGTGACCTGCCCCACGCGCCCTCCCAGCTGCCCCATCTTGTCCATAAAATTTCAACTTCAATAAGTTCCGACCTTCAACTGTCAGAGCTCGCTTGCACTTCAATTCATTACTTCTACGAAATCTAATGAGGTCATTCAGTAATATTTAGCCTTATGAGGTTGTGAGAGCACCAATCAACAAGGGAGTTTGGCACCTCGATGCCAATTCATCAAACCCTGGAGGTGGAAAAGCTTCCAAGGGTTTGGCTGTTCGCCAACGATAATCAAAATAGCACTTGAAAATGCACCAACGGAGCTGCTGCTGCGCCCGCGCTTTCACCGCAGGTGGGCTGGAAGGCCGTTGCGGACTGCGTGGAGGCACTTCTGGCTGCGTGCCTCCTCACCGCCGGCGAGGCTGCCCCGCAGGTAGGTCTGCCAAAAAGCGCTTCACATCCGCTCAGCAGTGTTTATGAGCAAAGAGTGGTGATTGGGTGGTAGGTGCGGGGGTGTTGCAGTGGGTGTGGCGGCACGGGAGGCTGTGGGAGGCTGCGTCGCGCTGGTGATGTGCCTGCACTTTGTTGCAGGCAGCTGCTGTGTGGAGGGCGGCCTTTATGCATGAACCCCCCACAGGTAGGGTTGCGAAAGGGCGTTTCGCATCTGCTCAGCTGTTTTTGCGCGCACGTAGGGGACGACAGCCAGCAGCGACTGCCTTTGTGTGGGAGCGAGTGAGCTGTTGCTGGCACGCGCAACGCGCAGGCTGGGCTGGCGGGCCTGAGCACTGTCAACAAGGCCGCCCTTGCAGGTATGGTTGCCAAATTCGGTATTTCGTCGTGATTTTCTGCCCCAAAAAGGCGTCACCAGTAACTGCGATATTGTGCAAACCGCGCAGGAGCACAAAATGCGGCCCGTATACGCCACATGTGCAAACACTTGTAGCATGTTTGTTTGTCTGTTGGAAAGCTGTGTACTTCAGAAGTATACAGCATATACACACACAGCATGTATCCCTTCTTGATGTAATACTTGCTTTGGAATACTTCTCAAGTACAATCTAACCCTGAAAAGCTGTATATACGGCGCATGCACAACGTGTATCTCTTCATAATGCAGTCCTTTTTTTTGCAACCCCACGCGCAGGCCCTGCTGAATGCGCTCGGGCTGCCAACGCTGCCAAACTTCACCCCCAACTTCAACTCTGAAGCGTACGCCACACCATACGCCACACGGGCACATGATACTATCATCCTTGTTTGTTGACGAGCTGCGCAAACAGCGTATACATGGCGTTCATCATATTTATATACCCTCCACTTTTTCTGCAACCCCACCCCCGCAGGCGCTGCTGCACGCGCTCGGGCTGCCGACGCTGCCAAACTTCAACCCCAACTTCAACTCTGAAGCGCGCCCGCTCAGCCTGGAGGCGGCAACCGCGCGCATCATGCGGGAGGCACAGCAGGGGCGCTGGGCGCTGTGCAGGGAGGGGGTGCTGATGGCGCAGCTGCGCGGCCTCCCCGCCGGCTCTTTCTTCCCTGAGGAGTACCTTGGTGAGCCGCGAGCGGTCGCTGCTTCGTAGGTATCGGAGTAATAGCCCCCCCCCCCCCTAGCGTGGCCCCTCCCCCCCTCCCGTCCCCCTGGATAACACATGCCCGGTGGAAGGAACGAGGGCTGTGTGGCTGCAACACCAGGGGTTACCTGTGTACTTCTAGAAGTACCAATGTATACTTCACATTTTGACGTATACTGCAGTATACTTCAGAAGTATTTCAAGTAAAATATCACCCCCCCCATCGAATGAGAGCACTGCAGTGTCAGCGACAGCCGACGCTCGGGCAAGACAACCGGGGAATTTTGTATTCCATTTTCTTGCGGTGCGCGCACTGCCTGCGCCGCACTGCGGGGCATTCTCGCTGTCCCAGGCTGACCGCAAATGACCTGCTGCCACATGCTTGGTGATAGGTCACAGCGTATGCGATAGGTCGCAGCGTATGGAATGTCCGTTATCTACCGTATAACATATTTCGAAGTATGTAAACACCGCGTATTTGGTAATCATATTTATACCGGAAATACGCCGTAAATCGCGTTTTTGAGCGTATGCATACGCCGCATTTGGTATAACGTGCAAAATGCGTTATAAGCCCTGACCCATCACTACACATTCTCTCTGCGCATGGCGCCTGGCTGTTCCGCAGTCACCAAGCCGGCGACAGCGCTCACCAACTCGTTGCTGGACCTGGAGGAGCGCCTGCATTACAAGTTCAAAAACAAGTGGCTGCCGCTGCAGGCGCTCACACACGCGTCCAGCACCTCCCTCAGCAGCGGCCGCTCGTGGCTCACGAACGACGGTCAGCACGTACAGGTGCGCTTCACCGCCGCGTTGATAATACCTCATAAATACCTTCTTGAAGTACAAGCATTACCACGTGGGTGCATAATTTACCTCATAAATACTTCTCCAAGTAGAAGTATTACCACGTGGGTGCACAGCCATAGTGTGCTCCGCTGTGAGCTTGGCCAGCAAGTGCAGGTGCGCTTCGCCGCCGCGTTAATAACAACATTTCATAGATACAGTGCACTCGCGATATAGTGCGGGGTAGTGTCACCCCCCTAGGACCCCACACAACAGCAAGGCCCGCAGTGAATGAAATGGGACATGGTGTTTCATTCATATAGAATCGTGTGGTTTGTGACAGTCTGAGGTCTTTGAACCCCGCACCAAAGCGCACGCCACATCAAATCAAGGTCCACCAAATCGCGAGTGCAGTGTAGAAGTATTACCACTTGGGTGCACAGTCACAGTGTGCTCCGCTGTGCACTTGGTTGGCATTTTCAGGCGTGCCAGCGAACTTTAACACACACACACGCACAAGCTCACCGACCACGTGCCAGGCGCAGTCCCCACAGTGTACTTGCAGCACTGGTGCCTGCACCTCTTGCCGCCACTCCTTTGGGCACTCTCACTTAGGGATGCGACGAAACGTATATGAGCGAGCCATATACGCTGTATACGGTCCGTATATACGCCCATAGTTCACTTCC
>JAULBY010022542.1:0-18151 GCA_032358315.1 Ophiocytium majus | reverse complement strand
ACCGGCACATGCAGGTACTCCCGCAGCATCCGCGCCAACGCGCCCTTGACGCGGTCATGGACCAGGACATCATGGCCTTTCACGCCCGCCGCCTGGCAAAAGCGCGCATGCAGTGTGCCGCCAGGGCACCGCGCGCACAATGTAGTACTTCGAAGTACTTTTGTAACTGTTTGTACTTCAAAAGTACTAGCCGAGGTCAACCCTGGGGTATCAAACACGTCAGCTTGCGCTTTGCTGTTGCTCTACTGGTGGCGGCGGCGATAGTGGTGGTGGTGCTGCTGGCGGTGGTGGTGGTGGTGCTGCTGCTGTTGCTACTGCGGATGGCGGCGATGCGGGGCATCCAGCCCGGCAGCTGCATCAATGTACTGCTGGCGTGGGGCCGCTGCTGCGTCCGTTCCTGCCCAAGGGGTCTGTTTCGCCCGTGTTTGCGCTTTGTTTGGCGCTTGTTTGCGCTTGTGCGGCGCTTGTTTGCGCTCTTGTTTGGCGCATTGTTTTGCCAAAACCCGCCATTCATCCTGCAATCCGCACTAAATGTGTACAGATGTGTACATGTACACGTGAAACATGCGCATGTACGCATGTATGTATACACACACTGTACAAGAAGCATACTTTTGGAAGTGTGAGTCTAAAAGCCCACACAGCCAAATCATGTGGCCCCACAACCGCCATGCAGCTCCACTCGTGTGCAGTACGGCAGCCACCCCTGACAAATACAATGAGGTGGGCGGCAGGGAGACAAACAGCGGCCGCAGGGTGCGCACTGCTAATGTAATCACCCAGGTGGCCATACTTCAAGTGCTCCAACTTCAAGTGTTTCACCGCATCGCACCTGCATGACCGCGTGCAACAGCCCCCCCCCCAAGTGTTGGCATCCCCTGCGATCGGCGTGTTGGGCTCGCACGCCAGCTTCGCCATGCCCACCGGAAACACCTTCTCCTCGGACGCCGACAGCATCAGTGACTCTACACTCACACAAGTGTATACTTTGAAACATACATGTACCGGTAATACTTCATAAGTATGTGATCATATTGCGAAGTATACTTCTAGAATATATTAGTTCCTCTCCAACGTGTACATGATACATACATGTGCTGTAGTCCAAAAAGACTTTAGATGCAGTAGGTGTATTCAAAGGGGATCGCACCTGCATGACCGCGTGAAACAGCCCCCCGAACGTGTTGGCATCCCCCGCGATCGGCGTGTTGGGCTCGCACGCCAGCTTCGCCATGCCCACCGCAAACACCTTCTCCTCCGACGCCGACAGCAGCAGCCCGGAGTCGAACGCCGGCAGCCACACCTGCGTGAGGAGCATGGACAGGAGGCCCGGCTGGCAGCCCTCGAGCGCGCGTGCGAGCAGCGGCGCGCCGCACGCGCACGCCACCACGCAGAAGAAGTGCGCCATGTAGCGCACGTACTTGATGGTCTTGTGGCTCTGCAGGCGCATGAGGATCAGGTTGAAGAGGACCTTGAGGTAGGGCTCGAGGGACTCCTGCGGGACGGTCGTGAAAATGGCGCCGAGCAGGGAGAATGCGTGCTCCTCCGTCGCACGCGATGCCAGAAGTTTCTGGAAAACACCCAGGAGCGGCTCCAGGTGGCCGCCCGCGACGAGCGAGGGCGCGTCCTTGCGGAGGTATGCTGAGCAGGGGGGGGGGCAGGAAAGAACACACAAATACTGTGTTTAACGTGGGTACGAGTGGTCATGTGCATAAAAAGTGTGGCTGTGCACTGAGCAGCAGTGGCGCGGGGGGGCGGGCACCAGACACACACATGCGCACTTGGTGAGCCGTGTAAGCGGCTGCATGGAATGAAAGCGCCTCACCTATGCGCAGCCACAGTCACTTTTGAAACCCGCTTGAATCAACCTACGCGGGCCTACATGAAGGGCCCGGCTGGACCACGTTGGCTGCGGCAGGTGTGAAACCTGTGCAGGTGTTTTTGCCCAGCTGGGTCAATGCTGTCTGCGGCAACCTCCGCCACGTAACTGCCGTGTAACTGCTGCTGCACACATTCCCTGTAACTGCCGCTGCGTAACTGCCCTGTAACTGCCGCTGGTTAATGCCCTGTAACCGCCACTGCGTAAGTGCCGTGTAACTGCTGCCGCATAACTGACCTGCAACTGCAGCTGTGCTGAAACTGCCGCTGCGTAACTGCGCTGTAGCTGCTGCCGCTTAACTGGCCTATACCTGCCGCTCCGTAACTGCCGCGCAGCTGCTGCCGCATGACTGCCCTGTAACTGGCACTGTGCAACTACCATGTAACTGCCTCGACGGAACTGCCCTGTAACTGCCGCTGCGTGCTGTGCTGAAACTGCAGCTGCTGCCGCATAACTGCCCTGTAACTGCCGTTGTGTAACTGCCAAAGCGGACCTCCCCCCCTCACCTTGCAGCAGGCGCACCAGCGCGGGCACGTTGCCCCTGCGCTCCCACAGCACAGGGCTGAGCAGCGGCGGGAACAGTGCTGTGTAGGCGGGCGTGAAGCCGGTGGCGCCGCCCACCACTCGCGGCCTCAACTCCAGCAGCTGTGCCAAAACCTGTGCGCGTGTGTGCGCAGGGGAGCATGGAAAAGGGCGAGGGGCGGTTGCGAGGGGGCGGTACACTTTAGCAACGGGCTTATAAAAGCAGCTGTGCCAAAACCTGTGTGTGCGTGTGCACGGGAGCGTGGAAAAGGGGGAGGGGGGAGTGCAGGGGGCAGGTGCACTTTAGCAACGAGCTTTTAAAAAAGGTGGTCCAGCAAAAAGCTGCTGGCTGTACATGTGACGTCGACACGAGCACTTGTTCAGCACGCGTACGGGGTAGACTCCTCCCCACGCCCCAAAACAGTGGTCAGAAAGCGCTGCTGTGTATGTGTGTTTCACCGAAAGATGCAGGGGGCAAACTCCACCGCATCTTGTGCAACGTCTTTGCTTACAGCCTTTGAATGGGTGTACGGGCTCCAGAGCAGTGGTCAAAACAGCTGCTCACCTGGAAGACGTATGGCGCAAAATGCACCATGTCCTGCGCCAGACCTGAGCGCAAGTACCTTTTCTGCATGTGCTTCGAAGCATACATGAAGTCCACCATGCCTCCAAAGCAGCGGCCACATTTTGTAGCAAACAAACAAACAAAATAAAATGGCGTCTCTCACCTGAAAGACGTAGGGCGCAAACTCCACCACGTCCTGCGCGAGCACCTGAACGTGAGCACATTGTCTGCATGTACTTCAAAAAGTACTTCGAAGTACTTGTACAAGTATACATAACTGTGTGTAAAAACAGCAGCCCCTTCCAAAACAGCGGCCACATTTGTGGCGAAAAAATACATAAACACTACATACTTCGACGTATATACATGTACCGGTACATACTATATATATAGTGGTGTGCCTACCTATCACCTGGAATACGTAGGGCGCAAACTCAACCACGTCCTGCGCGAGCACCTGCTGAAACGGTGGGAACAGCGCGGCCTCAAACGTGTCCACGGTGCTCTATTATATTTTTAATACCAATATTCATGTACTGTATATATATACTTTGAAGTATATACCATATACTTCGAGGTATGTATATATGGTATGGTGGTGTGTCTCTCACCTGGAAGACGTAGGGCGCGAACTCCACCACGTCCTGCGCGAGCACCTGCTGGAACGGCGGGAACAGTGCCGCCTCAAACGTGTCCACGGTGCTCACGTCCGTCTGGCACACCTTCCCCACCAGAACTGCGATGGACTCAAAGAGGTAGTGGTTGAACTGGGGGTTGCGCGGGTTCGCGCACACGCGCGCCAGGTGCTGGCCCAGCTTGCTCAGCACAACGTGCGCCACCGGCACCACCGCCTCCTGCTCAGCGGCACGGTTTTGGGGGGTACGCAGGCGTGAATAAAATTAACCATGCACGGTCTTGGGGTGTGCGCAGGCGTGATTAGAATTAATCATGCGCCACCGGCACCACCGCCTCCTCCTGCTCAGCAGCACGGTTTTGCGGGGTATGCAGGCGTGAATAAAACTAATCCAAAAACCGATACAGTAATTATGGAAGAGCTCAGCTTCATTTAAATAAAGATCAAATGCGCAGGCAGTCGGGGGTTGGTGGGCGAGGCAGGTGGGTGGGGGCGAGGGTGCCTTACGCTGCTGCGGTGCGTGGTGTGTGAGCGGTCAGGATACCAGCGCGTGCAGCCAAACTACTGCTGAGGGGCATTTCCCCCTGTTCGTTTTGTTTGCAACGTGTGCCGCACCACAGCATGACTAGCCAGACAGGCCCCAGCCCCCCCCCCTGTCACACCAGAATCAGTGGCTGTCATATCATGGTGGCCAGTTTAGCCGCCCGGGGTGACCATATCTACTTTTGTTTTAGGAAAGAGGCTAGAAACTGGAGGCTGGCGGGCTAGTTTACTGGGGTGGCCATGATTTGGCCAGTGGCATAGGGTCTATTGGGCTGACATTGGTGCAAGGGTGCTAGAAGCGCATGCGCGCCGCGCCATGGTAAGCGTCTATCTCTACCTCAAACGTTCAGTAGACATGCCCGAAGCTGACATGCCGTACCCACAATGTCGACAGGCGAAAGGGAGCAAATATCTGTCAAAGCCATATTGTTTTTATTTTGCCAGGGTGGTAAGGGTCTAGTGCAAGAGACAGAGCGCAGCCATCTTGTGCCAGAATGGCACATACAGGTAACAGGGCACATGCCAGCTTAGGACTGTCTGGTTTTTGTGACTTCATGCTAAAAGACACTTGCTTCGCCGTTGCACTTGTGTGCACTGACGGGCCAAGTCCACAAGCGGCGTGAAGTGCGTACTCCACATGATTTGGCACACATGTAGTATATACTACATATGGATGCACCTGAAGTGAACATGTATGCACACATGGGTACGTGTGTAAACATGAAGTACATGCAACTACATGCCATGCAGAGCCGCAGCATGGCTTGGCATTCGCGCTGTGGGCAAGGCTTGGCATTCGCGCTGCGAGACGTTGCATGCCACGGTTCTATACCTACACGGCTCATAGCAACTCCAGCTGCCGTGCATACACTGTATTCTATGCTCTGCGATTGCAGGACATGCAGAACACACACGTACATGAACATACCTCAAAGTAATACTTCGTTTACCACAGTGGTATGCACTTTGTTTATGCTACAGTGGTATGGTTTATTTGAAACAAAATCATGTACTCACACGGAACGAACACATACTTCAGAAGTACACTTCGAAGCTATCATTTGCTTCACCGCCATTTGGGCAGTGTACGTGAGCACTCGTGCACTTGGTCCAGAATTTTACCCTCTAGCTTTGTATTATTTTCATGCAAACCTATGGTGCGCCGACAGGGCGCGCATGGCCCACTGCTGACTGCACATGCATTACCCTTATCCAGCACACCTGTGGTGCGCCGACAGGGCGCGCATGGCCCACTGCTGACTGCACGTGCATTACCCTTATCCAGCACACAACGCAGGTCAGATATGCACAAGTACAGTAGTACTTGTTGTCGTGCATACGTAAAGTAAGCACACTGTAACCACTGGAGTATGTGCAAGTATGCATACCAAACATTAGGGCTGGTAGATATAGGCACATGCCCTTCATGAAGTGCATGCATGGCCTGCCACGCCAGCGCGGATGCAATTGTGCTCATGCATCGCCATCAGTGTCAATGTATTTTTCGGGCAGTGCGCGAATGCCACCACCACCGCTGCATCCGGTCCATCTTAGTGCCCATTCAATGTGACATTTGCCAGTATACATTCGCACATGCACCTCTTGCCCTCGCTGCACGTGCGTGTAACACACACGGCTGACAGTGCCCATCGCTTTTGCTGTTCCGAAATCCAGCAAACTGGCGGAGCTATGAGTGATCCTAAGCAGGTGCTACTGCCCAGGTGAACAGCACCAGCACCTGCGCAGTGCTCACCGCAAAAGCGCCCAAAACCTCAGACATAGTCATTCTTGAAGTTGTTGTTTATCCTGTTATCCTTTTTAGTGTGAAGAGCGATCTCTCGCGGAGTAACATTACCTGGGCAGTGCTGAGCGCGCGCATGATCGCCTTCATTGCGTACTCATTCTCCGGCAGCCCCTCATTCTCCAGCACGCCAAACAGGCCAGTGAACAGCGGCTCCAGGAAGGGCTGCAGCTCCGCCTTGCCAAAACGTGGCACAGCGGTCATGCGCGGCCGCTGCGCGCCGCCCGCCGCCGCAGCCGCTGGCACCTGCACCAAGAAGTAGAAAGAGAAAAAGTCGCGTTGAAGTATAGTGTACTACCCGCAATTAAGTGCCACATGATGTAAACACTTTATGTGGCACAATGATTATGTGCGCAAGCGCGTGCTGATTGCCGCAGCACTTGCCGGCCCCAGCAAAAAACACACAAAAAACTCGCGGCAACGTATACTACTGTCTATAAGTGGGGTGTTATTTGAAACACTTTGTGAGGCACAAGGCATGAGAGTGCAGGCGCGCACTAGCTGCAGCAGCGCGTGATTCCGCCATGCAGGTGCGCATACGGACATGCACAGTTGCTGCTGCTGCCGCCGCTGCACGCTAGAGGGTGGCACGAGAATTGCACACGGAGGTGCACGCCAGTTATGCCTCACAGCAACAGCAGTAGCGCTTAGCAGCAGCAGCAGCAGTGCTCGGCAGCAGCAGCAGCGCTCGGCAGCAGCAGCGTTGCTCAGCAGCAGCCGCAGCATTGCCCAACAGCAGCAGCGGCAGTGCTCAGCAGCAGCAGCAGTGCTCAGCAGCGCCAGTGCGCCCTCCCCCGGCGCACCTTGTCCTTGACCAGCAGTGGCAGTGCTCAGCATTGGCAGTGCACAGCAGCAGCAGCAGTGTTCAGCGGCAGGGGTGCTCAGCCGCAGCATTGCCCAACAGCAGCAGCACTGCTCAGCAGCGTCACCACGCCCTCCGCCGGCGCACCTTGTCCTTGACCAGCAGCAGCTTCTCAATGGCCATGGCGGCGTACGTGGCCACGACCGCCGCGGGGGAGCGCAGGTGCGCAATGAGCAGCGGCATGAGCGCAGTCATCTGCTCCACCGACAGCTGGTTTCGGAAGGTGGCCACGAACTTGATGCAGTCCGCACGCACGATGGGGCGCGCGCCCACGTCGGCCACGTCGCCAATTTCCGGGAGCACGCTCGCCGCAAATATCTGTGGATGGGGAGGGGAGGGCGCAACGTGAAGCACATGTATTTGTTAACAAGTGCACATACTTTGATGTGCACAGCGCGACATTCATTACATGTGTACTTATTATTACACGTCTGAATAACGTGTCACAATGGTAGGCAGGTAGTAGATATATACTTCGGAAGTATATCAAAATTCATCTAGGAGCGATAAGCTCCGGGTCTCCCCATTTGTCCATGCACAAAATTTACTAGAACAAAATTGTAATTCAAATACCTCAAGATGCAATGTTATAAAGATATGGGTCCGCCATGTGTCTATGTACGGCAGCACGCTTGCTGCAAACACCTGAGGGGGTGGAGCGGTATTGCCGCATGCATCTGGTGCTTTACGTGGCGCAGAAGTGCACCAGTCTATACAGTACGGTACGTCTTGAAGTACAATACTTTTTTGGCATAAAAAATGAACAGTGTTTCTCTGTAAACAAACAAATAAAACAAATGCATAGTTACTACTGGTAGTATAACATACATACAGGCAAATCATGAATATGATATCAATACATTGCATGTGCACACTTGTTGAATAGCAGTGGTTGGGCACGCCGCACACCTGTAATGATGCTGGGATCCTACCCATGTCTGCACATTGCATGCGGAGTAGGCGACACTACATCTGCATGTTACACTTCTAAACAGACACTAGCCATGTGAGGCGTTAGGCACACGTGTACACGTACACTTCAAAGTACAAAGTATTACAAACATCGGCGCATGCACACATACTACCAGGCTCCAGTACATGATATTGCAAAGTATTGTATAAGATCATTGAGACAGCGGCGCAGCCGTGAATTTTGCCCTAAACTGAGCGCCACCATACACCACGCCTCAATCGCGCACTGTGCTATGAACAACACTATGGTATGATATGACTGTTCTGCAATTTGGCGCGCGCAGCAGCATAGCGTGTGGCAACCTGATGCTGCAAGTGCCGGTGGCGCCACACTCCAGGTGCACAATCCTAGCACGCGCTCCAAAAGTGGGATAGCCACCCAACTACGTGACCATGCAAACTGCGCACCTGCCATCCCAGCCATCCCCACGCAACAGCCGCTGAATGCGGTCCAAACGGGGGGGCATTATGTCGGGCTGTCTACTGTGCCTTATTCAGTTGTGATATGTTCACCAGGATATATGGAGAAAAAGTAGGAGAAGTGTAACCTACCGCATGACGTTGACGTATGGGGTTAAACTCGCTTTGAGGCGTTACATCAGCTTGTCTAGTGTACACTACTCAGTGTCGTACTTCAAGACGCCTCGTACTATTTCAGCACATACCACGACTCGCATGTCCACCAGAGTATAGTCTGTAAGTGGGAGTGTCACCCACCTCCATGACGTTGACGTGCGCATTTGTCTCGCTCACGCCGTGCGCCGTGGTACTGCAAAGTATTGATCAAACATGTTAATCCAGAGTATATTGTTGCCATACTACTACGAAATACTTAAATACTACTAGTAGTATATGTTATCCAGAGTGTATGTGTACACCAGAGTATACGGCAGAGTCACCCACCTCCATAACGTTGACGTGCGCGTTGGTCTCGCTGACGCCGTGCGCCGCGAGCTACAAAGTATTACTCATACTTCTGAAGCATGTGTCAACCAGAGTGTATTGTTGCGATACTACAAAGTGTTACTCAAATATGTTATCCAGAGTATGTGGTCCATAAGTGGGAGAGTCACCCACCTCCATGACGTTGACATGCGCGTTGGTCTCGCTCACGCCGTGCGCCGCGCTCGCCGCACGCACCGACAGCGCCAGCAGCAGCTGCAGCGCCGCATCCTTAGAGCGCCAGTTGGCAGCGCGGTCCGCCGCGTACTGCCCCAGCAGGGTGTTTGTGTACTCGCTGCAGATGCGCGTGGTCGCCTGGTCATCGCACACAAAAAAGCAGTCACAGGGTATGTTTCTCTTTCAGTATATATAAATGTGTGTGTGTGTTTGTGTTTGCTGTTGCAGGCGATGGCGGCATCGCAGCACTGCGCACATAAAAAGACAGTCGAAGTTCATGTCTATATATACATGTGTGTGTTTGTGCGCGCGTTTGCTGTTGTGTGTGACGGCGTCACTGCAGCTGTGCCACCGGGTGTGCTGCAGTGGCTGCTCAGTGCCAACTAAGCACACTCATGAGCAACATTGGGGCACCATAACTGCGTCTCTATGCTCACATGCCAAGCTGTTCGTGCACACAGCATGCCGCAGCTGCCATGCACACCACATCTGGTTGCGCGCAATTGTGGCTGGCGCTGTCTGTGGTGGCTGGCTCTGTAATAAGCGAGTGCACACGGTGCTGTCACGCTGCAAAAAAAGTAAGTACTGAACAACTCACCACAACACCTCTGTGACATAGTCACGGCACAGTACAGTAGGGGCCGGAGAGACCATAAAAATCCATAACTGCCAAGTCACCGCAAAACCTCTGCAACAGTCGACAACGCAGACACCACAATTGCAGCAGCAATCACCACTGACAAAACTGCCCAAACCACAAAATGCGTTGCGCCCCGCCCCTCCCTCACCTGCTCGTGGTGCTTGCACATGGCGCGCACGAGGTCGCACACCACGCGCCGCCGTGTGTCGCTGTCGCTTCCCTCCATGTCACGCTGTATGTAGTCGGCCGCGTTGTCCTCAAACAGCTCCTCGTCGCTCTCGCGCAGCCGCAGGTTCGGCACCACGATGGACTCCACAATCTGGCGCAGCGTCGCCTCCTCCGCAAACAGCGCCGCGTGCATCTGCTTACCCACGACGGACGTGAGGAAGCGGATGCACGTCGTCGCGAGAATGTCGTGCCGCGGCTCCGCCCCCACCTTCACGAGAAGCGACCAGATGGCCGTGGTGAACCCCGGCAGGTGCGGCTGGAACTCCTCCTCGTACTTTGACGCGTACAGGTTGACGTTTTCGACGATCGCCGCCTGCACCTTTTCGACGGCACCCGGCTCTTCCTCGAGGGAGGGTGGCGGCGGCAGCGGGCCGTCGTACGCCAGGTAGCGCGAGAACTGCCCCATCCACGTCGCCATGTTGTCCTCGAAGTACTCGGGGATGTCCTGCCAGTTGAGGCTGAAGAAGACCCGGCAGATGAGCCTCAGGCACTCCAGCAGGGTGCCCAGGGGGGCGGGGGGGGGTGTGGGGGTGGCCGCCGCGGCCACGGCGCTGCTAGTCCGCACCAGCAGCTCCGTCAGGGGCCCCTGCATGCTCTCCAGAACGTACTTGAGCTCGGCGAACAGCTCGTCGCTCTTGAACCCGTATCTGAACCGTTTGAGGATGCTGTTGGCGGTGAGCAGGACGCTGTGGACGACGTTGAAGTCCTGGGACCCCATGCGGGAAACCAGCTCCGGCAGCAGCGTGGGCCACTTGGCGGGGAAGTCGTGCTTGCTGATGATGGCCAGGGCCTCGCTGAACTGCCTCTGAACCTCCGGGGGGACGATGCACATGACGTGCACCATGGAGTTTTTGATGGCGTCCTTGTCGCCGGCGCTGAGGGCGTTCTCCTTGCCGTCGCCGTCCTCGGGTGCCACCCAGGCCCGCTTCACCAGGTTCTTGAACATGATGGCGCCCAGCGTGCGAAGGGACTTGTCCTCGGCGGAGGCGCCCTGGCAGTGGGACTCCACCAAGCGCATCAGAAGCTGGGGATAGGCGGGCTGCCTCTCCATGTTGGACAGGTACTGCTCGGCTGCCTTGCGGACGGAGGAGTCGGGAGACTGTGTCTGCATGAGCACCCCCCGCAGGGCAGCCACGGGATCCTGGTCCGCCATGGTGCTTGGTGTGGCGGTGCAGCAAGGCCTGGCCCTTGTGAACTGTTTGCTTGCGCGCGGCCAAGGAATGGGTGCCGGTGTTTGGAGGGTGACGGGCGTCAGCAGCCGTACCACGCAGTGGTGCGGTGAGGATGCTGGACAGGGTGCCGGGGGGTGCTGCTGTGCTACTGGTGGCCCTTGCCGCCCCCCGTGTGGACAAGTGGGTGCAGGGTGCGAGCTTTTTGGTGTGTGTCGCCAATTGCCCAACGCTCACATAGGCGCGCGCTGCTGAGCTCAGAACGAGCCTGCTGTGCACACACTGCTGAGCTTGCAGCTAGCTGCACACACTCACACTTACACTACCGCGCCAGCACCAAGCTTCTGCTCTAGCTGCACGCACGGCACCATGAGCAACGGCGTGGAGTACAGCGACAAGTACAGCGATGGAAACTATGGTAAGACCTGCCTCCTGCCGCAGAGCATTGCCTCTCGTGCCCTGCTGCCTGCCTGCCAACTGCCTGTTTTCGTCGTTGACCCTTTTTCTCGACGGCTGCCCATCTCTTGCCGCTGCACGCAGAGATGAGGCACGTGTTCCTTCCGAAGGACCAGGGGAGGCGCGTGCCCAAGGACAGGTGCCTGACCGAGCACGAGTGGCGGCACACCTATAAAGTTGTCATGTCGAGGGGATGGGAGCACTACGGTGAGTGCATCCACACAGCATCCAGAAACATTGCGGGCGAGAGGCGCACCAGCAGCCCACGGCCAGGCATGCCCCAGCTATGCCATAGACGGCACTTCTAGAGGCCATGTGCTCTGCCACTTTCGAGACACCTGTGTGCAGCTCGCCCGCCCCCACTGCTGCAGCTTCCCTAAGCAGTGCGGCCTGCATCACAACCGCTTGGTCTGTTCTCTTGGTGTTGTAAACACCATGGCAACTTGCAGCGAGAGGGCTGCGTGGCAGCATTGCTCACCGTTGTTGGCAACGATGACCCTGCCTCTGAAAAATGACACGATCAAGTCATACACAGCGGGTGCACATAGCATGGCTCAGCTCAGCATCAGCACCAAGACACAGTGCACAGGCCGCACAAAACTGGCAGTTGGTCCAGGGCTGATGTGCTACACTTGGCAGCAGCAGCAGCACCATTGCCAACTTAGGCTAACAATGTGGCGCCTGTATCGTGTCCCCAGTCTGCGCCTGGTTCATCCGCTGCTTTCCTTGTACCACTTCACACACCTAGCGGAGCACCGCGGCCACAAGTGATGTGTCATTGCACCTGCTGACGTGTCTGTTCCACCTTCTGCGCCTGCCCGCCTACCGCATTCGCGTCCGCTGGTGTGAATTATGCCGACCCCGGTGGTTCCTGATGCTGGTGCTGCTGCCGGCCCCGGTGGTCCCTGATCCTGGTGCTGCTGCCGGCGTGGATGTGCCCCGCATGCCGCTGCTGGCACCGGCTGCTGGCACTGGCTGCAGGCACCCACAAGTGAGCTCTCTGCCATACCACATGGTCTCGCACACCTATGCAAGTATACTAGTACATGTACATGCTTCTGACATAAATTTATGCATACCTGTGCTACAGTTCTCCTGTCCAAGTCAACTGCGAGCTAGCAGAAGAATCTGTTGTGGAGTCTTCTCATATCAACAATAGTTACACCATTTTGTAGACAGTACTTCAGAAGTATACACTTTACTTCAAGTAGCAGAGATACTTAGTTCAAGCAAAAAATGCCAAGTATGAATAAACTACACGCGCATACATGTACTTACTACAAGTATGTTCCTGCTGGAGTTCTCACATGTACGCCCATGCTGCATGTGCACAGTAACCACACCAACAAGCGACGCCCCTGGTGCGACTTCTTTGACATTGCGGGCACTCGCGGTGTGCCAAACCATTCCATTCCTCATGCTGTTGGTGCCGCTGCGAGCGCCCATGCCGGTGGCAGCCAAGCTGCCACACTGAGCCGTTGCAGGCATTGTTTTGCTATTTGGTCCCTGCTACCTTATTAGGTTTCATGTCAGGGCTTTTTAGTTTCGGGTTTCAGAGAAATTTGTGTGAAACCAACAACAACAAACGTGTCTACAGTGGGTGTCCACACAACCTGGGTTCTTCACTGCTGCTGCCCAATGGCACGGAGCCCGCTGCTGCTGCCGCCGCTGCTGCTGCTGACCATTTCTGCTGCTGCTGCTGCTGCCACTGCTGCTTCTCGTGCGAGACCAGGCCGGAGCCCCACATACTTCTCTTCAGGCGCCCGCTGGGCACCGACCCTGTGTCGGGGGAGATCGACGAAGACCTGCGCGCCGCCGAAATCGAGAAGTACCAGCGCGATCTCGCAGAGAAGATGGGTCAGTGATGGGCTGGTGACTCTCCCACCCCGCCCCCTTCACCCAACCAATGGCGGCTCAGCGTGGCTCCGCTGCCAGCGTGCTGGTGCCGGGTGACCGGTCGACCCCACCCCCCAGCGCTGCGGCTGCTGCTGAGCACTGCCGTGGTCCGGAAAGTGGGTTGCGGCGCCGGTGGATGCGCGGCGTTGTGCTACCGATGGCCAGCGCCAGTGGGTCACGCGCGCGCTGCGGTAACGGTGTGTGCATTTGGCGGACTCTGCTGCCCACGGCATTTGCGTCGGCACAGGTGTCTGTCTGCAGCTGCAGCAGCAGTGACTGTGCCTAGCGGCAGCTGCTGGCACAGCCGTGCACTGGCACAGGGGCTAGCCCCAATGTCACAAGACTCAAATAAACAGTGGGGGTGCAGTGGTGCCGCACGCGTGGTTTTCCAGAGGGGGGAGGGGGGCTGTTGGTGGTTGGTAAAGTCCGGGGGTGGTTACGACAGGTGGCGGCCGCAGCACTGTACAGGCGTGTTTGTTCCTGTTGGTTTTTCCTGCTTTTGGGGGTTGTGCGTCCGGAGGTCTGCCACTCACATGCCACCCAATGGACGGAATATGTTCAACACCTGCTGCCCGCACGCTGTCATATCCAGTGCTGTTTGATGTTTCATTTCCAGTGTCGTTTGGTGCTGTCACACTGTTGTGAAGACGGTGAGTGCTGTCACACTGTTGTGAAGGCGGTGAGTGCTGTACGCTCACACAGACCACCAGCCTTTGACCAATGATCGGTGGCGCAGGTGTTGAAGTGGCGAAACATGGGTGTGTGCCCGTGTAGTGCGTCCACTGCTGCCATGCATGCGTACATGACACATGTACGCACACATATACACACAGCTGGCAAGGATAAGGAGCGTCGCACTGCTCCTTGTTGATTTAGACACCTTGTGAGGTATACCTCACAAAGTACCTATCAGTTGTGTGCCACACGCCATTTCAAAGGGGGGGGAAACCCCTCTCTTTGGCAGTACAGTGCCGGCAGGTCACGCACTCACAAGGAGCTGTACTGCAGCTGTAGCATGCTCAACGCCTACGCTTGCGAAGTGGTGAGTAAACGAGCACAGGTTGCTGCACAAAAACACACACAACGCTGCTGCTGCTGCTGTTCAGAGGGGGTGGGGGAGGGGGGCGAGATCAGAGCTGGCTACAGCGCCCAGGCGGCGTAATCAGTGCACCCTGCCACACGCTAATAGCGCGAGCACTGCGGCCAGCTCCCTCTTCCACTGTGTGCGCGACTTTTTGGGGAACCTACAACATCAGCCCGCACCGGCTCAGTTCGGGGCTTGAGACGTAGAACCGGGGCAGCAGCAGCCAGCGAGAGGCGACTGCTGGCACCATGGCTTGCCGCTTCGAGTACAGTGCAAAGTGGGTTTTAACGCGCTTTGGCATTGCTGTTACCTGCACTTTGCGGCTTCCCTACCTCATGCACTTTGCGGCTTCGACGCAACTGTTTGCTGGTTCAGAACTTACTGATGTTGCTGCTCGACTGAAGTGATCACGCTGCTTTGCGTTGCCCCGTGTTGCCTGGCGTGTGCTGCAGGTATACGGATGGGGAGTTCGAGTACAAGTGAGTGCCGTTCAGCACCAGATGCCATCACCAAACACCTGCGAAGCACTGGCAGCTAGCGGTCGGATGGGTCGGGGTGCGGTGCGTTTCGCCCTATCCAACACACCGATCCTTGCAGCTGCTGCAGCTGCTGCAGCTGCTGCAGCTATTAATACAGCTGCCATCTTCAACCACTCCTGCTAGGCTCCTACGCCACAAGACCTGCCAATAGTCGCCACTGATATCACATGGTGTGTGCAGGTGGCGCACGAGCAATTGCTGGTGTTGCCCACCGTCGGCACTGCCTACACGCGTCCGCCCCGTGCCGTGCGGCAGCTGTTTTTTTCATTGGCGCCACACCCTCCTTTTCACCAACATGTTCACAGTGCTGATGCTCACACAACCACATGGGGGCGCCCGTTCTCTGTTCTCAGGCACGTTACTCTTCCCAAAGAACTGGCCAGCAGAATTACTATTCCCATGTCGCGGTTCCTAAGCGAGGCGGAGTGGCGGGAGCTGGGCGTGATGCAGACTCAGGGCTGGGTGCACTTTGCATGGCACAAGTGAGCCCGTGATGCGTGGTAGGCATGTACTTCAGAAGCACAAAGTACTGCATGGATAGCCTGGGCACTTACATGAGCTTCAGTGTGGTGCCACGTTTGGGCGTGCGCATCGCTGTCGCAGGTTACCGTTGTCATGAGTGGCGACGTCCAGTGGCATAGACAACGGCATGTCTGTCGTCAAACAGTTCAATTCGCACCCCTAGGGCGGCATCTGATGCGATGCAAGGTTTGCAAAGGCACACTCCTGCCTTGTAGGGCAGCCCCACCAACAACAGAACAGCAACACCAGAGCCACTTTCCCTGTGCACGAGCGCACAAACATGGTAGGGGTGGGATGCAACTCACTGGTACAGCAGCGCCGCTGCACAGCATCGAAAGAACCCTTATCTTCCTGCAACATCTTGTGCGGTTAAAATCTTAATTACTGCAGCTTCTGGCAGACGCAGCCTGCCAGCTCATGCCACTACCATGGTATGCCACACCGCTAGTGCTACCATGGCCGCAACCGCCACCACTGGCCACTGCCCACGCACATGTCACCCCACGTTGTGCATTATGGCACCATTGCACCACGTAAAAAAATGTACTTCGAAGTATCCAAATCGTTTGCTATACTACTTTAAAGTACACCTTCAAAGGTAACTACATACACACTTCTTTGAAGTACGTAGTACTACCACAGGTAGGATGTTTGAACTGAAGCGCCCATCCTGCAACAGCACCGCGCTAATGCGCCGCGCCATGCACGCTTGCTTCACCGCCCCCCCCCCCCAGGCCCGAGCCGTACGTGCTCCTGTTCAAGAGGCCCCTGGGCTGCGACGGCGCGACGGGCCGCGTCAACCCGCAGGTCCGCGCCGCGGCGCAGGAAAAATACCTCCGCAGCATGCAGGGAAAGGTGGCCGACCCCTCCCACCTCCAGGCCCTGGCACAGCAGTTCCAGCGGGAGCAGGAGCAGCTCAAGCAGCAGCAGAAGGCCGCACGGCGGGGCTGATAGAGAGGGAGGGGGGGGGGGCGGCAGCGGCGGTGCGTTGGAGGGCGGGAAGGGCGCCAGCCGCGGGTGCAGCGGCAGGAGGTGTGAGCAGGCTACAGTGGTGCTGAAAGTAGTGAGTTTGCGGCGGCACTGTGCGGCAGGAGCGGCGTGCTGGCGTGTGGGTGGTGATAGGTGCGGTGCTGGTGCTCGCCAGACGCAATATGAGAGCAGCCGCAGTGGTGGCGCCGCAGCAGTGCGGCGGCAGCAGCAGCTGCTGCTGAGCGCCGGCCTCCAAGCCGCCCCGCCCCGTGCCTGCACTGCTGCGCTCCGCCATCGCAGCTGCGGCCGCTAGCAACAAGTCGCCGAGTAGAAGCATGTACACATACCACCGTAGTACTATTAGCACACCAGCACCGCCCTGTGGTAGAAGTACTTGAGGTAGTAGCGGGTGCCTCCCCCGCCAGCAGGAGAAACGCCGTCCACTGCCAAGTGTGTTGCACTGGCGGCGGCGACTGCGGCGGCAAACGTTGGCCTGCCGCGTTTGCACCATGGAAGTGCTCAGCAGCGCTGGGCGCCCACATTGCAGCACTGCTGCTGAGCAGTGCGCAGGTGCAGTTTGTTGGGGCGGGTGGTGGTGGGTGGACTCGTTAGGTACACACTGTGACATTCCGCATGCCAGGCACAGCAGGGATGATTGTTTAATGGCCTCAGTGCAGACAGCAACCGCAGCAGCTGCGGTGCTGAGCACTTTCACAGCGGCCGCCAATGCGTACACACGCTTGGGAAGTGCACGAGTGTGCGCATGAATGTACTAATTGTATGCACCAACACATTTCTACATGGTCGTGCTTGCATGTCTTGCTCGGTCTTACACTGCTGCCAGTGGCTTCCATGTCGTTGCTCCACGTGCGGCGAGCTTCAAATTGCACCTCGGCACAAGGCTAGTGGTGCTGCTGCTGCTGCTGCTGCTGCTGCTGCTGCTGCTGCTGCTGCTGCTTGCTGGTGCAGCGTTGTCCTGCTTGTAGTCAGCATGTTGGGTTGCAACCTGGATCGGAATGCCAGTGCGCTTGCGTGTTTGAACTCGCTTCGAATTCACATGCGCGCTCGAGCTTGAGCACACACAGTCTGTGACACGAAAGAAACCATGCTGCCGGTGTGTTTTCCATCCGAAACATCCGTAGCAGGGGACAGCATTAGGCAGGGGTGCCCCGGGGGCAATGGACTTCTGAGGTCTGCAAGGAGCTGCTGGAGCGTGTTGACTATGATGCTGACACCGAAGATCTCTGGATATGCTGCATGACCTGGGCTGCCCTGCACCTGCCCCCGCCACTAGGTTCCTTGCATGCCATCATGAATTGTGCATGTGCCCTGCACTGCCAGTGCGAATGTCGTATATGCCCACTGTGACTCCTGAAACTCCCCGGCCACGTCATGAAGTGCCATTGTTGCATGCACCCTTGAACACTTGCGCACCACAATGACTTTTAAAAAGCAATAGCTCTGCAATGCATATACTATTGGCAGAGTCTGCATGACATCCCGGCGGGTGGTGTTACCTGTTGGGAGCAAGTAGGTGGCAATGGTTGGTGCACGCGTGTGCGTCATGCGTACAATGGCTATGGTCATGTTGTACATGCAATCGATGTTCCAGCGGGGCACTTTGGCAGCTATTGGTTAGCAAAACTGACGCCCCACAAGCTTGCATTCCCCCCCCCCTCCAAGGCACTAGATCTACAGTAAGGGGCACCCCTATCTGCCCCGGGGGGGGGGGGCGCGCCCCCCCCCTTCCA